>PVIR01001734.1:0-115952 GCA_004026965.1 Petromus typicus
TTAATGTGGTTAGGCTAGAGCAAATGAATAAGAGCATGAGTATTCTGAAACAGAGTCCCAGCAGAAGACAGGGATAGCTAAAGCTCCTGCCAGTCATGCCTTTGGAGTAGGGGCATGCTCTACACAGCATGGTGTGCAGGGTGAAACATGGGCACTTTTATTTAACTGTGTTTTCTCTAAAAATAAAGAAATCAAGTTTTGCTAATTAGGTCATATAAAGATTACCACTGTCAGTCTCTCTTAGTCAGGATATCTAAAGGTGAAGGTCATGAACAAGCACATTACCAGAAATTTCCCAAGGGGAAGTAGTTCCCAAAAGATCTGTAAGGGCCCCTCCAATGCACTTGTCCAGCTACAGTTGACACATGCCTGGGCAAGTGAATTTCCACACTGTGCTCTCTAGCTGTAACAAAGAAAATCCTCATACGATAAGCAAATGGTTTTAAAAGCTCTGTGCAAAGAATCAAGGATTGAAAATAATGATAATTAATGCAAGGACCAAACAGAGCTAGAAAATAGTAGATTTTACATATCTCTTTCAACAGTTACAAGTCCTAGATAAAATAGTAATGATGATCAAATTTAAAGCTTTCAAGAGCATTTGACTGCCATACTGAACACTATAATTTAGTTTTTAGATATGTACACAGACATGTAAATATACACAGATACATAATCAAAATAGTAGTTTCTCAAAGCAATACTAATTAATTTACTGTAATGCTTTATGCTCTATTTTACTGAAAAGTATTAATTTTATAATCCATTTATAGGTAGTTGTGATATAAAGTTTGAAGAATACTTATACAATCAAGTCTACCTAAGAAAATATAAAAATTAAGAAGCTAAAATGGATTAATATCCATTACTGTTATCCATCACTCTAATTATGGAAATATATTCCCCCTTATAAAGTGGCTAATGGTGGCATGAAGCCACAACAATTTGACAAACATTTTTAAAACTAAACATTAAGACCATGAAACAAACAACTATCATACTTTTCAGTAATATTAAAAACTATGAGATAACATTTAGTCCATCACTTTACGAAATTTTACTAAACTTGATACATGTTTAAAAATCTCTTTTAAATCAAGGGATGGTGGCCTATAATTCCAGCACATGGGAGGCTGATGCCAGAGGATTGCTGCAAGTGTGAGGCCAGCCTGACTACATAATGAGTTCAAGGCCAGCCTGGCTACATAATGAGCTCAAGGCCAGCCTGGCTACACAGTTGGTTCAAAGTCAGCCTGAGCTATATAGTGAGACTCTGTCTCAAGAAGACCAAAATAAATAAACAAATAAATAAATAAGAACCTCTATTAAGATCTCACATATGTGTGTGTATACTCAGTAATATCTGTATGCAATTTGTAAAGATATATACAGAAATAGAGACACATGTGCATCAACATCTGTTCCATATTTTATTTTACTTAGTTGATATATGACAAATATATTTGACGATCACAACTATTGTTTACAAAACTTGTCTACTCTAGACCTTCAGTGGCTGTCTGTGAATTTCTATGACCCCCAAATGGAAGGCTCTACCTCTTCCCCTTGTTTCTCATGTAGATATGTACATAGACATGTAAATACACACATAATCAAAACAGTAGCTTCTCACAGCAGTAATAATTTACTGTAATGCTTCATGCTCTATTCAGAAGTTCACATTTCTTTACTACCTGCATTATTAACCTGGAAACAGTTAGATATACTTAAGGGATTTGGACTGAGCTCTCATACTAGGTCCCGATAGAATACCCCCAACTGGAGTCAGTCTTGATAAGGCTCCACATTATCAAACTGAAACATAAGAAGGTTCCTTGTAAGATCTCACCTTCTGAGAAATTAGGAGATCAAGAATGACTGAATCCTATGAAGCCACAAGATCTGTTATGAGGCAATTAACTTTGAAATGACCAACTCATATTTTTGCTACTCTTTTCAGCTTTCTTCAAACTTTTCTGCCAACAAAGCCTGCTCTCGCTGCTCAGCTCTTCAGAACAGTTTTTCTGTTTTGTAGGCTGCATCCTGCCTAGCTCATGAATAACTAATTAAATCTTGAAAATGCTTAACATTTTTTGTTTTTGTGAAAATTGTACGTACTTTCTGAAGTCCTCACCCCCAAAACAAGTGATTAATAAACAGCAGACATCATAAGTCAGAGAACATAAGCATTGTGTCCCAAAGCTTTTTTTAAATGAACAGGCTCATTTTGACTAAACAAATTCTACAATTTGGACATTCCTTTCGAAAAATCAAAATGGGAAATGATCTAATTTATCCTAACCATCACTCAGTTGCTAGCTACATAATCTGTCGTGGATAGCAGTACTATCTCTGGAAAGGGCAACTCTGGACTAGCCACATTAGATATATAAACCTAGAAAACATCTTTAGCTCTTCATGCTTCAGTTTTCATGTTGATAAAAGGGCAAAAATAGTAATGTCTAATTAATCTTGACACATGAACTACCTAGAAATCTGCCAGCCATACTTTGGTGAAATGCTCAGTGCAAAACGAGCACTCCAGGAGCTGTAGTCACTGTTGCTTCATATCATATATATATATGCACATTAATACCTGTACATGATTTATTTTGGACCTTGTTTTTTTTCCCCATTCCCCTTTCTCCCCCTCCATTTTTCCACCCCTCCCTATTTAAAAAATCGTTTCCATTGTTTCCTTCATTTCTCCTATTTTTTCCTTCCCTCCTTTTCTTTCCCTATCTGTTGCTTCTGTTATTAATTACACTTGTTATTGGCATTTAGTTCTATGTGGCACATCTTTATATATTACACATAATCCACTTTTTAAAAAGCTCTTTAAAAAACTTCATTTATTTTCACCTTCATGCATAAGAAAACAGTGCCCTCCTAATTACATCTGAACGACAACTAAAATAATTTTTCGCTCCTTAGCTATTGTGTTTCATAGCCACCAGGTCAATTCTCAAAATGGATATAAACACTCACCAGTATTTTGTTTTCTGAAGATGATGAAAAGAAAGGGGAGGGTTTGGAATCTTGTATTTGATTTCCACTCTCTGAGTAAAGCCTGGTCATTAAATCACTGATTTTTTTCTCTTGGTCTCTTTTCCATCCACCTATAAGATAAATGATATTGTCAGCAGAGTCAAATCTATGGGCTGCTCCCCAATGACAGTGACCTAAGTGTGGCACAAGAGTGTAGGTAGGAAGGAATCATGTTTATTCAAGGCTGGCTATGAAGGATACAGGAGGACTAGATCCTCAAAACTGTATCTTCTGGGGTTTTAGGGGCACCAAAGGTTCACCCATTCCCACCTCCATCCCCAGGGATGCTGGGACTGAACCAAGAGCCGACAATACTCTACCTACCACTGAACTAAATTCCCCTTCCCAACCAAATGCTTTTGTGAGGAGGGATAAGGAGGTACAGTGAGCAGGAAAACTACATTCAGGCAAGATCTCCTTTATCGAAGGACCTGTCTCTCTTTTTAGTCGGTCCAGAACTTCACATTGGACTTTAACTTTGTGCATCTAGTTAACTAAACCTAATAAAAGGTTTTACAATGATCACTAGTTGTTCTGGATTTTGTGACTCTAAAGAAAATTTTATCAATTAAAATCCTAATCACCAACTGGGCATGGTGGGACAGGCCTGTAATCCTAGCACTTGGGAGGCTGAGGCAGGAGGACCTCTGCAAGTTTGAAGCCAACCTGGGCTACGTGGTAAGTTCAAGGACAGCCTGAATTCCACAGTGAGACCCTGTCTCAAACAAAAGGTCTTAGCCAACTACGTGGAACTTCTCAGCAAAACAGACTGGGAAGGAGCAGAAGGGTAAAAAAGAGAAGGATCAAAGGACAGTTTCAAAGAAAACTTTATTACAATACCAAGTTTCAATGATCTTTCAGTAAAAGGTGTTACAGATTGTTAAAAAACAGAATAATTTATACCGCAAATTTTTTTCTGGATGCTCTTTTGACTTCTCCACCTCTACTACCTTCAATTTAAATAATGATTAATTTTAAGCAACTACCACAGACAACAGATTATGAGGTCTTTTCATACTTTGCTACATAGGATCATGCATTGAGATTTCCATTTTACTATGGAGAAAAGTACTCACATTTTACACAAATAAAAAACAAGAATGTCAACAAAATCAGAGTTCAATCGGTGGGAAAGTCCATCAAACTTCTTTGACTTTGGAATGCATCTTTGTTCCATGTGGAGAAGCAGATGAGTCTAAGTCTTGATAGTTAAACAGGACAACAGTTTTCTAGAATATTCCCGAAGTAACAAAAGAATGACAAGGGACTCAACCACTTTGCTTTTCTGTATAAATCCCTTATGAGGTCATTATAGAGGAAACACACACATACACACACAGCCACACAGACACACAGACACACACACACCACCACCACCACCACCACACCTAAAGCTTCCATTCTCCACTTGTGCACACAAATCAAACATACTGGCTGCTGGTTTCCCTTGACCTTGTCCCTACAGCCTGCAGGGTAGAGGCTGACTCCTCTGGGCTCTGGCGTACCCCAGAAGGCTTCCTCTAACCCGCCCCTCCTCATGTCTGATTGCTCCTTTTGTGCTGCCAATGCAATGCCCTTAAGGTGCCCTCCATCCATAAGCAGGCTCCTGTCTGCTTCCTCCCTTGTCCTTTCACTCTTGTTAACTTTTTGAGCAGTCTTTACTTATTTATTACAGTTATTCCGGTAGATGTTATTTTCACAGACCACGCACTGTTTGCCCCCTTGCCAAGGCCATAGCATTTGTGGGAATTTAATTTTCCTTTCCTCTGCCCACTTGTCTGTTGTCTCCTCCCGTTAGCTCCTGCCACAAAGTCACAGCCTAAGGTTAGGCCATTACCTCAATATCCACGGCAACCAATATCAGCGCCCTAAGCATGGAATCAGTGCAACATAAGAGAAAGCATAACACAAAGCTGAGGAAAAGGGAAATAAGATGCACGCTTCCACATTCATCTTTACTAATAGTAAGTTGAGGCAAAGTAATTTCTGGTTGTCAAAAGATTTCTTTCACTAATTAAGGAATAGTTCTCTCACATAAAGCAGGAGTATTCTAAATAAAGACATCATATGGCATGCTGTAATTCCTCACAAAATGTATTGAAAGGATATTGAGAAAAAATGTCATGTAGAAAAGAACTTCTAAGCTGGCTTTAAGCATTTTTAGACGTCAGTTCTTTCTAAGTCAGAAGTACTTCTAGAGGCAGAAATCATCATTTATTCTTTTTAGTTTACATTGAATTCTCTAGCGTCAAAATGTTTTCTTCAGGAATGCATAATATATCTGACTTTAGTCATAATTTATGACTGTAGAGTGAAATCATGTGTGTGTCATCATTCTTGTGATAAGTAAAAAAAAAAAAAAAAAGTACATAATTCTCGACTACCACAGGGACAGCTAGCACACGAGGTGCCACCGGCTACGATCCACACCAGTGCCCTCTCAGCTCTCCTCTAACGTCTACATGAGCTGAATGAAAGTTGCATGCTTTCTCCAGAAACAAATCTCCAAGCGGGTCCCTGCCACATGACTCCAGCCTGGCTCTACATTAGAACAATGTCAGTGAATTTCAGTCTACAATGATGCAGGCACCAAGATGAGACTAAATATACTAGATTTTCTTTAGCAGAAATACCTGTGCAAAAGGGCATGGGGATGCAGCCAGGCAAGACTAAGGGAGATGGCAGATCCATCTTCACTCAAGTGGCAGTGTCCCAGAGTCCCTTCACATCCAAGAGAGGCTCCACAATGCTGTCCGGAGGTTCTTGAGCCAATGTCAACCAAGAAAGAACTCAATGTTTCCAGGATTGATGCACCTAGGTGCTGTTACCATGCTGAGTCACTGGAGGGAGCGACCTCCTGCAAGCATGGTACATGATGACTTGGGAAACAAAAGCTGGAGCCCTAGACACTGCTGTCTACTGTAGGAAGTCTGTGTAACCCAGTATGGGGCCACACCACCCTGACAGGAATATTAAAGTGTCTATATGTGTACAATTAACCTTGAGCCTGGTGTTGAAATTTCCCTAGTCTACGCCTAACGCTGAACTATTTTCTAGCACTTCTCTTCGTACCATCTTGCATTAGTCTAAGTATGCTCTTGGCTGTCACACAGCCCTACTGGTGACTGAAATGCTTCCCTCACACTGTCTTCTCCTTGTAACACCTTTTCCCCTTCACAATTCTCTTTGTAAAATCCGTTTGTCACCTTGACCTGCCACCAAGACTGGGCTCCCAGCTCCTGTCCTCATCCACTCAACCCTCCCCGAAGAGAGCTTCTCTCAGACCTTGTAAGCCCCACAGGATTCACCTGTGTGGACATGAGCAACTGGGAGTATGGAGCACCTCCTACTTCCTTTCATCATTGCCTGTATTATCTCCATAGTGGACACCTATGGAGGGACTGTGCCATTTCAAGCTTATACGCTTGTAAAGTGTGCAAACAGTAAACTTAAAAACCCAGAGAGTGAGTGAATGAATGAATGAATGAATGACAAATTTTGGCCTGGTATACGCTATCTACCTGGGACGAAGAATAAAGCAAAATGACCTTCATTTATTTTCTTATTTTTCTGTTTTTTGTTGATTGTCTTCATGAGGAAAAACAGAACCTATTGAGCTCAAAGTGTTATCTATCTTAGTACGGGGGTGGGGGGCAGACCTGGGAAGAGATGTCATCTGTGCTGAAGTCAGGGAGAAATTCACACAATATAATTAGCTGACACAGCAAACTGACCCAATAAATGGCTATTTTTAGAGGGATTCAAACATGAGATCCTAATAATATCTCTTGGTTATCTGTCTTCCTCTCAGGTATCACTGATCCCAGATCCCAGTATCAATACTATATCAGAGCATTTCCCTCTTGTTCACCTTTGTGGTGAACATATATGTAAATTACAAAGAAAAGTATTAAACATCTATAAATGTTTAAGAGTCCCACAGAAGAGATTAAGTGCTTTATTTTAAATATTTTGTAAATTAATTTGAACTAAATTCAAGAGTCCAGATGAACAAAATCTTAACAACAATTCTGGTCTTATGTGAACAGAGAACCTGATAAACTTTCCAAAAAAGAATGGATGATAAATGAATACTAATCAAGCTCTATTTCCCAGGATAATCAACACTTAAAATTCATTCCACCTCACTTTCAACAATGGAGCAACCATGTAATCTTAACTTGGCTTAGGAAAAATCCAAGCTGACTTAGAAAACTTTTGTTTCTTTTGTGAATTCACTTATAATCAGGTTTTAAGAACTTCCTAAGTTGCTTGCAAGGCAGAAACATTTTTCTCCAAAACAATTCATCTCTTTTTAAATATCATTAAAGTGTGACTGGCACAGAGCCCTCAGGAAGCTGACACCCAGAGGGAGAAGAACACAATATTAATAGCTAGTCGGGTGCCAACTGGCTCTGAGTTGGCACCTTCCTTGCTGGGAAAAACCAAGTACATCTAAGCAAAGGGAACTTTGATGATAATCAGGAGACATTCTGTAGCATCAAAATTCTACTTGGCAAGGGAGAAATCAGGACTGCAAATGTCACCTTATGTCACAGAGTAGCTTCAACAACACAACCCAGAGAAACCCTGGAAGAAGCTGAACATCAGGCCACGATCCCATAGAAAATCCTCAACAAGCAGTTCCTCCTTGTACACATCAGTCAGAAAGGAGACCAGGCTGAAAGACAGTTACTATATGTACCAGACTGGCTTAGAGTAAGATACAGAGCCAAAAACCACAGAGAGTTATTCTTTTCTTAAATTTTTATTTTATTACTACGTGTTTATAGCACATTCATTTTATAATCATCTTGGAGAGTTGATACATGCAAACAACACAGCTTGTTTCTTTTTTGTAACCTCATTCCATACCCTCCCTCCCTCCCTGCTCCTCTAGTTATCCTCTCTCCATTTTCATTCTTGTTGATATTGTTAATCTTAGTTCATGTTTATGGCTTATAATGTCCACATTCGCTGAGGTTATGAGGACCTTGTCCCTGACATATCTTCATTCCATCTATTTCCTTATGATCTCCCCTCTGCTCTCACTCTTGGTCCCCTGGACCCTTTGCCATCTGCAAAAGATCCATCCCCTTGTCTCGCTCTGTCCTTCCCTTACTTTTTTCCTCTTAGTTTGTACCTTGCCTTCTTCAGACAAGAGATACCGTAGGGTACTTAAGTTTGTATATGATTCATTTCGTGCAACATTATAATTTCTACATGCAGCCATTTTCCTAAAAATGTCAAATTGTCCTTCTTTATAGTCAAATAGTATTTACAGAGAAAATAGTACCTTCAGAAGTTTTTTCTTTCTTAAATATTAAATGTATTATAGATTTCAACAGCTCCAGCAAATATATCCTTAATTTTAGATTATCCATAGTAACTTCCTTGTTGCATTCAATTGATAATCTGACCCATTTAAGTCAACAATAATTTGGGGGAATTTGCAACTCACAAGGCCAACTGTAAGCAAATTTGGTAAAAGTGACACTCCAATTAATCAAGAATAGAAGGCAAAACAAGTGCACTGAACAATAGGAAGATACTCCCTAGGACGAAGAAAGACACAGGAAGAGTAGAAACATTAGAAAATAGAATTACACTTTTTATTTAAAGTGGCAATCATAGCCACCATTGAGTAGATGCTGAGGGAGAGAGTTAAGAGTACAGTCTCGCTACTAGATTGACACATCAACCCTCTGGAAAATCATTTAATGCAACTAAAATGACAGAAGCAGGGTAGTACAAATGACACTCCCAAAACAAAATTCTTAAAATATGTGGAGAAAACCATTTCAGTGATTCCACCTTGACCTTGAGTTTCAATGATTTTTCCAACATAGTTACAAATGACAAACCAAAGCAGATTTAACTGTGCAGTTTCTAAAACATGAAAAGGGAGGAAAACAAATTCTTGGAAAAGGGCTTCTTACTTTTTCCAAAATAGAAGAATTCCATTGTATACAATGACTTTTTATTTTTAATTATGCTAGAAAATATCTACTTTATCCCAAAAGTCAACCTCTACATGATCAATTCCAAGTTTCAAAGAACCAAAGTAAATACAGTTTACAAAACTTCATCGTTTGAAAACCTGGAATTTATAACAACACATAAAAAAGCTTCAAAACATGCTATTGTGCTGTTTTACTATTTTATGCTGTTACTTTTAGCTATTATCATAATTCTGTGTTTCAGAGAATAAAAATTGACATGGTGGGTGATTTTGTCTGTCTACAAGTATAGTTCTTTCTATGTGCAGTAAATGAATAACTTTTTAATTAAATAAGTGTCAAATAGTTCAATTCATGCATAGGAATGACCTCAATAAGCCAATATAATGTGCACAAGTGTTGCAGAACATAATGAGGAAACAAATGCTTCACACCTGCAACTATTTATTAGAATCAAAAATAGGTAAAGAATTATATGGCAGCTACATTTTAAGGGTTTCTACAAGTATAATATTTGCGTTCTTAATAATTTACATCATGAATATATCATCTTATTACATTTACCTCAGGAGAATAATAAGAAACCTTATGGACACAAGGACATCAGGAACTCAATCCAGGTGCATTTCACAAGATATTTTTTAATTAGAGTCAACTTCTCAAAGTTCACACTAAGTTGTCTATACAAAGAACACATAAAATATTCCTATAGGCTGGACTGTAGACAAGGACACAAAGCAAGTCTCAATAAATTCAAAAAGACTAAAAGCAAACATATAAAGTATATTCTCTGGTCACAGACTGAAAAACTGAAGCGTGGTCCACCTTACTGATAAAGTCTGCTCCTTTCCCCGACTGACATATAAGGAATTTCCAAAAGTAAAACATGATGGTGGTTTCGACTACATAAAGCACAAAATTGGCTGCACAGGAGTATCTTAACTTTTAACTCACCCACTATGCATTTTTGGAGCCTAAAGGGCAAGACTTTTATTTTCAAGCAATATCCAATGAGAAAATAAGTTTTGACCATTGATCCAAAGCAAAGACTATTAGTCATATGAAAGGATTTCTTTAACTTCTCTCAAATGAAGAATTAGAAGTTGATAACAGATCTTCACTATATCTTGGAGGTTTCTTGGTATAATATTCATCCATAAATTACCATAGGTAAACTGTATATAATTCACATTCCAAAGTGTGAGTTTACCTATTTCTCTAATTTTTTTTTACTGTAATCATGCCCAAGACAAAGTCAAGTACTTCCTCAAATTTCTTTATTAACAAAACCATAAGAAAAGTTCAAAAGTTAAAAAACTCATTTCCTAGTTTTTTGTCGCTAAAAACTTTATGGAAATACTTTTAAGTCTGCTTTCTCTATGGGAGACAGCATCAATATAAATGGAATCAAAAAATAAAATAAAAAAATGAAATAAGTAAGACTTTCTTCTGAAAAAACCATTTGCTACCAAAAAGAGAAAATAATAATCCTGCCCACCTAATAGGACACAATTTCATGAAGAAGTCAGCTGTCAACTACTTACTTATTAAAACAGAATTGCATTGTGGGGAATGCTTAGTCAAGTAATGTTCTTACTGTGATCCAAGAAAACTTCTTCGGTTTCAGTGCACTCCTTTCCAAGAGCTGCAGAGCACATAACACAAAAGGGAATGCTATGGATTACATCTAGATGTCTGTCAAGAGACTCAAGCACTCAAAAGCAGAGTTTTGGGGAAGTGATTATATTA
The DNA here is from genome assembly GCA_004026965.1 of Petromus typicus. NCBI lineage: Eukaryota > Metazoa > Chordata > Mammalia > Rodentia > Petromuridae > Petromus > Petromus typicus. The sequence goes on from PVIR01001734.1 coordinate 10,758, forward strand.
TGAAGGTGTAATGGATGAATTGCTGGCCTGGGTACACAGTTGTCACTGAAGAGATGACCTGAAAGGCCACCGGGGATGTGTCCACACTCCCTCTCTGCTCTTTCCTTTTCTTTGTGCTTCCTGGCTACCACCATGTGAGTAACTTTGATGCACTGAGGCCCTTCTGCCACACTATTTTGTGTGTAAGGCTGAGAATCATGGTCTTAAACTTCTAAAATATGAGCCAAAATAAACCTGTCCTCTTTATGTTGTGCATGTTAGATATTTTGTTCCAGCAGTGAGGAAAGTGCCCAAGATACCAGGAATAGGGGCACTGCTATGGGGCTACCTGACCATGTAGTTCTGAAACCTTTGAATCTGGCTTGTAAGACAAGCTTTGTGAGTTTGGAGAGGCATTGTGGAAAAGCAGCCATAGAATGCTTTATGTCAAGCTTAATGGGAGATTCTGAACAGAGATCAGAACACAATGTTGATATTTATAAAGCGGACAGTACTAGGCACAGGATGATTCAATTAGAGATAAGGACTCCATTGGCAGTTGGTCTCCAGATCATGTATGCTATGTGCTAGCAGAAAATTTGTTACATTTTGCTCATATCCTGAAACACTGCTCAAGGTTGAGATTAAGGGTATGGACTAACCAGTCTAGCAAAGGAAATTTCAATACAGCCCATTTTCAGGATAAAGCACGGATACTGTTTGTTACTCTTTTCAAAGTTTGTAGAAAATGTCAGGAGCAAAAAAAAAAAAAAAGTCATTTGAAAACTTTTCAGCTTGGCTAGAAAGGAAGAGCCTACAAAAGTGGTTCTTTGGAGAGTGAGGTTGCTGAAAAGATTAAAAAAGAAGCCAAGAGCTTTACATCAGGACAATAGAAAAAGTACGTTGAAGGTCTGTGAAGAATCTGTAAGACACTACCCATCACAGCTTCACACTGCAAAGCTGCAAATCTTTCATTTGAGAAGAGAGCGCTAGACAAACTGTTCAAGAACCACCTAGGAAATTGATTTTCTAGGATTTGTTTCACAATGCTCAGCCATCTGGACACTCAGACACCTGCTGTAGCCATGATCCAAGGGGGCCTGGTTACTTCCAGAACTAGTGGAAGACCTAGGCATCATTCATGTGGTTCTGGTTCTATGGGCAAGAATGCAAGAGCTGTTAGGTCAGAATGGCTTCGACCCAGATTTCAGAAGAATCCCTGGGAGGCTAAGCAGTGTGCCTCTAAGAGGACAGTGTGTGAAGCTGAAAGTGCAGAGGAAACTTTAGAAGATTAGAAACATCAGAACCATAGAAGATCTAGTGAGAAAAGCCATAGGTAGTGGGGAAAAACACCCAAAAGAGAGACCGTGGCATGCATGGTATGCAGTACCGTAGGGATGGTGCCACCAAAATCATTCGGAATCCATATTTCACTACAACTTGTCCTAGGTGGACACACAGCTACAGGACTTAATGTTTGCCCTGCTTAGTTTCTGATATTGGTTTTGTTCCATTGATTTCAATCCCTTTATCTTCCCTCTTAGAATAGAAATGTTTACTTTGTGTTGGTGTGTGTCAGCAATGTTTAACTTTCTTTTTTATTTTTACAGAAGCTCACAGCAAGAGTTGTAAGTTTTAGAGGAGACACTGGCCTTGGGACATTTCAGCATTACTGAAAATGTTAAGATTCTGGTGACTCAGAGATAAACTAAATGCATTTTGCATACAGAGATGGACATGATTCTTCTAGAGATAGGGGAAGAATGTTATAGTTTACATCGAGATGTTCCCCCCAAGACCTTGTGTGCTCACAAGTGGGGTTTTTGGAAAGTAGCTAAACTATAACAGCTACTAATGACTGGCTGGTAGGAGCCAGGGCCTGGTTATGGTTGAGTCACTGGGGACATGATCTGGAAGGGTATAACTTCCTTTCTTTCTCTGCTTCCTAGCCTCCATGATATGAGCAGCACTCCTCTTCCCAGGCCCTTTGGCCATACCATGTTTTGTTTAGCCCTAAACATGGACCAAAGCTTCTAAACTATGAGCCAAAATAAACCTCTCCTTTAAGTCTTGGGTGTCAGCTATTTTTTTTCCAAGTGACAAAGCAAGGGATTATGACAGGGGACAATTGAGGAGAGTGAGAATTCTTTTATTTCTTTTGCTTATTCTTCTGGTACAGTTTCATTGGGGAGAAGATCAGTGACTTTAACATCCAAAAATCATTGGAAATGGGTTCCTCATAAAATTAGACAAATCTGTCTAAAAGGCACTTCAGCAAGCTGAAACAAGACTATGGGCATAAAAGAGAGTAATGTTTACTCCTGAAAACCACTGAACCTTGGGTAAGATACAAGCCTGTGCGATTATTATCTGGCCCTGTTTCCACCTCTGTTTTTCCACACTGGTTCTAGGTGGTTGTATTTGTGCAGTAGTTTAACCAGGGCAGATTGTCACTTAAACATCAATAGCTTTGTTACTAGTACATGTTTGCAATACATAATTAATACACTCATCTCAGGGAATTGATATATGTACATATCACATCTAAATCCATTTTGCTTCCCATTCCCTTCCCTCTCCCTAGATTTCTTTACCATCTGCAAAAGGCCTACTTTCCTGTTTCCTATAATCTACCTTTAATTTTGCCCTTCAAATTATTTATACTTTGGACTTCTCATATAAGAGAAACAATGTGATATTTAGCCTATGTGTTTGATTTCACTTATCATATAACATAAAATTTCATGCAATTATTTTAACAGTACATTTCGGTAATAAGTATATTCATATTGTTGTGTAGTCAAATCTCTAGAACTGTTTTTACCTTGCAAAACTACATCTATTAACCAAGAACTGCACCCTGTTCTTTTCCATAGAATATTGCATCTGCACTATACTGTCTGTATACTTTTGACTACTCTGAATACCTCATATAGGAACAATTACAAAGTATTTATCTTTTTGTGATTGCCTGGCTTATTTCACTTAGCATATAGCTAACTATATGCACAGGATTGAATCTAGACCATATCTTTTGCCAAGTACTAAATTAAAATGAAAATGGATCAAAGAACAAAACACTGAAACTGACCAACTAGGTAAATTCCTGAGATTAAAGGTGTAGGAAAAACTTTCTGAATGAAACCATGGTCGCAAAGGAAATAGTACCAAGAACCAAAATATGTGACCATATCAAATTAAAATGCTTCTGCACAACAAAAGAAACAGCCAAGAGAGTGTAAAAACAGCCTATAGAACAGAAAAATAATTTTTGTTGGTTATACTTTAGACAGAGGACTCATACCTAGAAGATACAAAATTAGGTGTCCAAAATAAAAGACCCAACCAAAAAACAGTCAAATGAAGCAAATAAATACTTCATACAGGAAGTAGAAATAGTCAGTACATATGTGAAGAAATCCTCAGTATTGTTGGCTATTAAGAAATGCAAATTAAAACAACACAAAGATTGCCTTTTAATACAGAAAGAATGACCATCATCAAGGGCGCTTCTACACTGTTGGAGAGAATGCAAATTAGTACAACCACTATGAAAATTCTTCAAGGACAGGAGAATGGGAAAAAATGAGAATCAAGATGTATCATGTACCAGCACAGACTCTCAATGCTGATTGTGATCATAACATATATATAAAATTACCGATAAAAGCAACTTTTAAAAAAGAAAATTCTTCAAAACACTAAAACTATAAATTATGTTTGATTCAGTTATTCCCTTTTTAGGTACATACCAAAAAGAGTTAAAGATGTCATATTACTGAGATATACACACCTCATATATATAGCAGCACAATTCACAACAGGTAAATCTTGAAAGAGACCTATACATCCATCAACAGATGAGTGGATAATGAAAATGTGGTATTTGTACACAATGGAGTACTACTCTGCCATAAAGATACACGTAAGTCATTTGTAGAAAAATAGATGCATCTTGAGATCATTATAGTATGTAGAATAAATACGATACACAAGCTTAATTACCACACAGTTTCTCTTACAGAAGAAACCCAAATTATAAACAAAGATCAAAATAAAAGACAGCAAATAGGATGCAAGGAGACAGATCTTTCTCAAAAAAAAGGAAAAGGATCAAGATATGGAGGGAGGGGTTAGAACGGCAGGGAAAAGGGATTAAAAAAAGGATTAAGATGTGTTATGTATATGGACTTCACATAGGTAATGTCAACATTATGTACTATAAATATATACTAATAAAATATTTTTAAAGTATAAAATTACAAAAAATAAAAATGTGGTAGTTATGAGACTCTATAAATCTACAAAAAACAAACAAAGAATACTGATGTGTCAGTTTAATCTAGCATCTTAATTTTGTAATGATAAAATTCCCCTCTTGAGCACCTGCACGTGTATGAATAATGCTGCCCTCTAATTTTTCATGCTGGTCGTCCCGTTCTTTATGTGATACAGAGTACTGAGAATGCAGGTCAAAAATCTGTGCTAGATTTTAATGTTTAATTTGAACTGAGCATATCCAATTTAAGTTTACAGGAATAAGATTGGTGAGTTTGAGCCATTCTCTCCAATCAGATCTATCATGGTAGCTTTTCTACTCATCAATTATTCAGCTTATGCTACTGCAAATTCTCCAAACATACACAGCATACTTGTGCAGAGGCAAATAAAAATAGCCTCTGGCATTAAAAAAACTAAAACAATTCTTCTATCATTGTAAATTATTATTCATTCCCAGATTTTAGTCATTATCAATACAAAGAGTCTGCATACAAAATGAGAAGACACGCAGAGCAGAGTGTGCACCAAAACTCCTTCCAGTCCTCATGTAAATCATGACCCCCTATTATTCTTAACTATAATTTATCAATTTTACCAGCTATCTCCTATTTCTGTAGAGAAGCATGAATTTATTTTTGCTGCATTATTCTTTTACCACATCCTTAGGAGAGTAAGGTTTTTCACATCAAGCATTGCAGCAGAAATGTAAAATATCAGCTCTTAGAAAAGCTGAATCCAAGGACATTCGAAAATAATTTCCTCAAAATCTAATGTCAACATAAGTATTTCTGACTCCTAAATCAAGGAAATGATTGGTAGTATTTTTGAAAAACAAAAAAAGAAACCACTGAAATAGAACTTTTTAGTTTAAGATGAAGTAAAATATAATTCATAGTCAGAAATAAAATTCAGTCCAGCATGGTCATGGGTAGTTATTGTGTTTAACTTCTGCTGAGAAAGGCTGTCAGGAAAGTGATTTGTTACTTTAAAGATTAAATTTAAGTAATGTTGGTCTCTCGTCTTATTTCCTTTTTTCTTCTAGTGTTATGGAGTGAGTGGGACAATGGGAAAATGGAAAGTGATCTACACTGGGGAAAAAAATGGGGAAAATTGTTAAAAAGGGATGTAGATTTTGACCTTTCACTTATGAGATTTTATCTTGAGATGGTCTTGCTAAGTGACACCGGCTGGCCTTGGCTCTGGGTTCCTTCTGCCTCAGTCTCTAATTAGCTATGATTATAGCCATGTTCTAACATGCCTAACTATCACTTTATACTCCTCTGAACTATGAACATATATTCCTTTTACATTTCAAAGTCTTATAAGAATTAACTAAAAATAAAATAGTTTTAAATTTTCCTCATGCATTTTATTTTGGGGAAAATAGGAGATGTGGCAATTATAAACATTGAGAAGAAAAATCATAAATTTCACCATCAAAAAGATTTAGCTTAAAACCCTACCTTGTTCTATGTTTCATTTATCGTTTTCTCATTGCCTGCAACACGTTAGTTGTTCAATAACTATTCATTAAACTGAACTAAACCACTGAATTACGCCTCTGCCAACCCCCATCTTCATAAGCTTGGGTAAGACGACCTCTTCACATTCAAAGTAGAAGTGATAATGACTAAATCATAGAATTCAACAATCTCCAACCTTTCTGGTACCAGGGAGAGTTTTGTGTGAGACAGTTTTATATGGACAGGGGAGGTGAGGGAATGGTTTTAAAAATCATTCAAAGGAGCATACAACTTAGCAACCCTCACTTGTACAACTCACAATGGGAGTCCTACTCCTCTGTCCATCCCCAGTGACCGCTGAACTCACAGGAGCTGGAGCTCAGACCGTAATGTGAGTGATGGGGAACAGATGGAGCTTCACTGTCTGGCCTGCCTACTGCCCACTTCCTGCTAAATGGTGCTGTTTCTAACAGGCCATGGGTAGTTAACACTTTCTAGCCTGACAGTTGGTGATCCTGAGTTTAAAAGAAGCATGTATACAAAGCACTAAGCACAGTACCTAGTACATAATAGTTTCCATTCGTCCTCATATTTCATTTTAAAATAAATTTCTCCCCAAGGGAAATAGTAGTTATTTTAACAAACTAAAACTTTGGTTGGCCTTCACCTGACCTTTAAAAACCATTTGGAAGACAGCAATTATGGGCCAAGAAAAGCACAAAAGTATGTTCGAGAGGTCCCCAAACCATCCATGCACTTAGCGAACTGCTTGAAGAACTTGTAACACTCGGAACCAGTTGTATTCCTGGTGACTATTGCTGACAGCAATTACCAAGGAGAAAAAAAAACATGTTCAGGAGGAGCTGAGGAATCTCTGCACAAGCTTCCTATCTTCTCTTGCTCATACCAGAAAGAAGCATGTCCCTTCCTCCAAAATACAGCAAAACAGGTGCACTGCTCTTTCTGCCAAGTCCTGTTTGAGACTCAAAGTTCAGAGTTTCTACTGGGCATTTGAGATGAGAACATAGAGCTCTCCCACAACTACTAACACTCCGGATTCCCAGAAGGAATCAGATGTGCAGTGCCTGCGGTGGGGTTTTTTAGAGACTGTTTTAAATGCAAAGTTCCCAGGTGTCAGCTATGTGCCACTATGAAAGGAAACTCCGAGTTTTTCAAACATACCATGTCTTTTATTTTTGTAATTTTTTATTAGTAATTCAGAATGAAGAGGTCTGTTTTAGTACATTAATACATACGTATAACACACTTCGATTATTTTCAATCCCATTACTACTTCTCTTTCCTTTTCTCCTCCTAATCCCCTTCCACATCTCTAAAAGTCAACTTTCTGGTTTCCTATCATTTCTCCTTCCTTCTTTCCTTTCTTCCTTTTTTCCCAACCTCCTTTGCTTCCTTTCATCCGTCACCCCTTCCACCTTCTCATTTCTGTTCTCTGTCTTCTTTTTGGTCATCTTCTCTCTCTGTTCTGTTTCTGTTTCTCTCCCTCTCTCCTTTAGTATATTTCTCATTTTAGAGAAAACACGTGGCACATAACCTTCGGGCTGATGCACTTCACCTAATACGATGGTCTCCAGTTTCATCTAATTTTTTGCAAGTACAATAGTTTCATCTTTTTATGACTGAATAGTATTCCTTTGTGTTTATACACCAGGCTTTCTTCATTCATTCATCTGCGGGCAGACATGTGAGCTGTCTCCACAGCTTAGATATTGTGCATTTTGCCACCATAAACGTAGATAAGCATGTATCATTATAGCATGCTGTCTTTAATTCTTTCCAGAATATGCCAAGAAATGGTACTGCTGGATCAAATGGTGTTTCTATTTTCAGGGGTTTTTTTAATCTTTATTGATACATTACATATACGCATCATGATTGCACTCCATAATGGGGATTTGTACCAGTATAAGACACAACTTAATTCTCATTTTTTCCCATAGCCCTACCCACCCTACCACCCCCCATATACATAAAATTTGTTTCCTTTCTTTTTTGTTATAATCTCATTATTTTCCCCCCTTCACCCTATTTTACTTTGAGCATTTTCTATTTCACAATATATAACATACAATTCTAGGACTCATTTACACCTTTATTTTCTCATACCAGAGAAAAGATGTGCTATGTACCTATCTGTGACTTATTTATTTCCCTTATGAGGATATTCGCAAGGTATGTCCATTTAAGTATAAATGATTCAAACTTATCATTTGTTATGGCAGAGTAATATTCCATTCTGTAGAAGAACCACAGTTTTTTTGAGCAATCTCCATATTCGTTTCCAGTGTTCATACAGTGCTCCTGCATCTTCACCAGCAGTCGTTGTTTTATGCATTCTTGATGACAGCCATTTTTGTCTGGGATGAGACAGAAATTAAATGGAGTTTATTGCTTTTGTTTATTAAGATAGGGTCTTGCTGAGACCCTATCTTAGTTCAGGCTGACCCTGAACTCACTATGTGGCGCAGACTAGCCTTGAACTCATAGCAATCCTTCTGCCTCTGCCTCCTGAGTACTGGGATTACAAGCATGAGCCACCACGCCTGGCATTGTGATGTGTGGTTACTGCAGATTGAATTCGGGACCTTGTGCTTGCCAGGCAGACGCCAGAACCACTGAGCTAAATCCCCAGCCCTCAATGGAATTTTGATTTGCATTTGTTGAACACTTTTTCATATACCTCTTGGCCATTTGTACTTCTTTTTAGAAGTGTGTATTCAATCCATTTCCCTAATTACTGATTAGGTTCTGTGGGGTTGCAGAGTTAATTTTTGGTGTTCTTTACATGTTCTAGATATTAATTAAAAGAGAAATTTCTTGAAGATAGAAGCACTTGCTATGTTAACTTTCTCCCATAGACCATATCAAGTGACACTGGGAAGAAGACAGAAGAGTAAAAAGAAATAGGGTAAATACAAAAAAGGAAAAATAGTTGAAAGGAAAAGAGAAGACACAAAAAAGAGAGAAAATAAGACAGGAACATGGAAGAGGGAAGGCACAAAGAGAAGAAAGGAGGCAACTGGCTGACCCAGCCTCTCTTTGAAGTCACACTGTCACCTGATCCTGTAATATTTTTTTCTCAGTTTCAGTCCTACCAATGCCCCATCTCACCCTGTACTTCCCTATGCAGCCACGTTGTGTGTGCCTGTTTCTCCTGCGTGCTTATTTGTTGTCAGACAGGTTTTCATTACAGTAAAAAAAAGACCTGAGAAAAACAGCTTAAAGGAGAACAGGTTTATTTTGCAGTGTAAGAGTTTTCAACACGACAGAAGGGTGCAGTGGAACAAACCTGCTCACCGTGTGGCAGCCAGGAAGGGTGTATAGGGTGGGAGGAGGCAGAGAGAAGGAAGGCACAGAGTAAAAGTTACACCCTTCAAAGGCATGCCCCAGTGAAGGACTTTCTCCAACTGGGCCCCAACTCCTAGTTGTCCATTCAGCTATGAAATCCTCAATGGATTTGTCCATTGATAAAATTAGTGTGTTTCTGATGCAGTCACTTTTAGGTCCCACCTCTGAACATTGCTACATTGAAGATCAAGACTTCTCAGTGAACATTTGGAAAAGTATTCCCTACCTAAAGCATAACTATATAATAAGATAAAATAAGATAAGATAATATTTAGTCCTGATGTGTCGGTTCTGTCTGACTGTTTTGATAAAGAGAAAGAAAGAGGAGGGGGGGGTTATAAGATTAACAGCTATAAGATTAACCAGGCAAAAGCATCCAAGCTAAGTGAAAGCAGATGGCATTAACAGGCTCAGAGCCCCTTTGAACTTTGAAAGAAATATCTAGTCCTTCTGGCTTTCAGAGACAGGGAAGATATATTATTTGGGGAAAATATGACAGAATGGGCTCTTTTAAGTTTACCTTTAAATTGCAGTGACCTCCTTCACTTCTGAGAAGTCATAGGTTAGTTCTCTCATTTGGTTACCCAATGAAAGTTTTTAAAAACCTGAAAGGTGCTATGATTTTATTATTCCAACTCTTCCTTTTTCTGAACTCCAAAGTTCATAAAAAGGAAAAGAAGATAAAGGAGCTATTCCTTGCCCTGTGCTTTTGTAATTGAAAAATATGACAGATCCTTTTCTCTTCTTCTCACATTTTGTATTTTAAAAATTGCTGTCAGACTAAGGCTTTGCCAAGTTTCAACCCAAAGTGAAAATCTTACTGAGAAACCTAAGAGATGGATCAAAAGCAGATGAATGGGAGGTATAATCGTACAGCCAATGCATGTCTTAGAATTTTTAAAACAATTACATTTCTCTTATGTTAAGTGCATATCAGTTATAATTATATTTATACATAGAAATATGAGTCCTTTCATCATTCTAATTTCTTGTCACCAAGGTTTCACCAAGACCTGGATTCAACCCTTAGTGCTACAAAAAAATGTAGGTTTAATTTTCTAAAAATACATATATATCTATCTAGATCTTAAAATATACATAGTATATACAAGAACAAATTTGAAAAAAATGATAGCTTTCAATGTTCAGTTACCTGAAAGTCTATCACGTGGAAGAACATATTTTCACAACTCTAGAGAATGGAAGTGACCAAATGAATACAAGATAATTTTCATCACGCACATTAGACTCACTTAAAGATAAACTTAGTGTCAATTAGACACTTCTAAACATGTGACAGGCTAGCTTATGTGGAAACTGTCAAGTGATGGGAAGTGTCACCAACAGCATTCAAGACTGGAGCTATGGCATTAGTGAGACTGAAAAATCATTGTAGGACTAATGAGAACTTGGAAGAGGAGTGAGCACAGATTCCCACAAAGTCTCAAAACAAAGACCAATTACTAGGAATCAGCTGGAGAGTTAGGAAAACGGCATTTACATGAGCAGGTTCCAAACACCTTGCTGAACTGGCTCAGGCTGCCAAAAGTAACTAACAAGGTCAGAAGTTAAAGTTTAGTACACACACAGAAGGTAGTTGCAACTAGTGGAGAGGAATAGACTGTGATCCAGAGAGAACACAGGATCCAGCAGAGAATCAGGGGAAGCTGGTCTTTGCAGCAGTAACACACTCAGCCTGGAATCTCTGGCTGAACAAAACGAACTTTATCTCTTCCTTAACATTCATCCCTAACACAGAGGGATCTCTGAGCTCTGTCCCACACAGCCATTCTGGAGACCCAAACTTACAGTGTTCAACTGCTTCAGCTGGGCTGCATGAGCTTGCAAGGCTTCTGAATGCAAGAAAGAAGGAGAAAGCACATAGACCCTTCAGTACTTTAACATACACAGACGCTTCACTTACGCACATATTTCCATTGGCCAGAGCTCCCTCACAGCCCCACCTCTGCTATAAGGGTGGCTGGAAAATATAGAGGAGGAAACAGATTATCAGTGAGATTTTTACTGCAGTAACAAAAGTACCCAAATTCCAGACAGAATCATCTCCGTGTGTCCGTGTGGAGGAGCGTCACACATTCTTTATCTCAACTTCCTCTCCTGGAAAGTTCTCCTTTCCCGGCCTTCAGATGTGTTCTGAATTTCTGACATGGTGAATAATCATCACTTGGGCATTCCAAAGGAAGCCAGGAATGGCAAATATCCAAGAAAAATGCTGGCAAAGATGTGGAACAACAGGAACTCTCATTCATTGCCAGTGGGAGTGCAAAATGGTACAGCCACTTTGAAAGCAGTTTGGCAGCTTCCTGCAAAACTAAACATACTATTTTCACATAGTCCAGTAATCACACTCCTTGGTATTTACTTATATGAATCTAAAACTTATGTATACACAAAAATCTATGCAAGGATACTTATAGTAGCTTTATCTATAGTTGCTCAAACTTAGACGAAACCAGGATGTCCTTACATAGTTGAGTGCATAATGAAACCGATTTATCCAGATAATGAAATATTTTTCAACACTAAAAATGAAATAAGCTATTAAGCCATGAGAAGACAAGAAGCAAACTTAAATGCCTATTACTAAATGAAAGAAGCCAATTTGAAAAGGCTTTGCACTGTACGATTTCCACTACACATATAAAACATTCTGAAAAAGGCAAAACCATAGATATAGTAAAAGTACTAAAAGTGGCTGTCAGGGGATAGCAGGGAGACAAAGGAATGACTAAGGAAGAACACACAGGACTTTTACATCACTGAAACGAATCTGTAGGATATCACAATGGTGGAAGCATGTCATTGCACATTTGTCAAAATCCATGGGGTGTACAGCAGCAAGAGTGAAAACCTGATGTCAACTATGGACTCTGGGTGATAATAATGTGTCAATGTCACTTCACTGATTGTAACAAATAGACCACCGGGGTGCAGGACATTGATAGTGGAGAAGGCAGTGCCTGTGTCCAGGGGCAGTGGCACTATAAGAATACTGTACCTTCCACTCAATTTGCCTAAAATGTCTCTAAAAAATAAAGATTATTAATAATAAACAGAAAGATCTGGATATGCTTCTCTTCAGTTAGGTAGTAGAAAGGCTGTATGTCTTAGGAAAGAAGAAAAGCAAATGACCTCATAAAATCGCTTCCAACCCTGATGTTCCCAGATTTCTGTGCTCCATTTGGTATGGGAAGACCACCGATTCTCAGAGCTGGAGGGGATTTTAAAGGTCAACACTAAGCGAATTCCTTCTTTGGCAGCACAGCTACTGAAAGGTTATCCAGCCTGTGCGGGAAGATCTTCGGAGAATGGAAATGTGCTGTCTCTGATTAACTCTTTGAATCTCTCCTTCAATCACTTTGTCTGAAATATGTTCTCATTTTGAGCCACCTGTCTCCCCATAATTACTGCCCAAGGAATATATGTATGGGAATCAGAGATGCTGGTGTCTGAAAGCAAATCTCACACCCGTTCCATGGGGTGAAGCCCTTGCTGGAGAGGTGGCTACTGGAATAAAATGAGGCAGGGATCAGCAGCAATTTGACAAGCCCAGAGAGGACAGCAAGATGGGATCAGAGAGACCTTAATGTCCTGGAGGACACAGGCAGAGGTTCAGCTTAAGTGCTGATGAGGGTGTCACCATGCTGGGCCATGGGCAGTATGGACAAAGAACACAATCATTTGTTTGTGCCAGAGTCAATGACATCCTTTTGATGGATTACTGACTTTATTTCAACTAAACTTCCCTAAGTCATATCATGCCTTAGAGGTTCTTCTAAACTATTTACAGACAGAAAGCTCCATCTCCTTAGGAGTTTACAGCTTTGTGTTGGAACTATAAAATAAGTCAGCCAAATATAGCGGATATTTCTCTGTCCTTACTGCATTTGGTATTCCTTCAATATCTACCACTGCTGATATCCTCTTCCTTAATATTTTCCCCTTCCTTGTTTTAGCCTTCTGTATGTGGCCTACCTTCTCTCAATGGCTTCTCCCCTCTTCCTTCTAATAATGATGGTTCTGGCAAAGCCTGATCTCAGCCTTGTTGTCTTACATGGAATACTTCACTGGGTAACCTGTTCACTCCCGTGGCTACATGTACACCCATATGTTAATGAATTCTAACTACGTATCTCTTCTATGCACCTCTTTCCAGAGTCATCTTTGCTGGAACAACCCCAAGAGCCAAAGAGAATATGTGCTCACAACTGACTTCACTAGTGTTCCTTTACATGTTCATGCATTTCCAACTTGGCACATATTTTCCCAGTCTCCAAAAGTGGAAGGCCAAGAATCATACTGCCTTCTTCTCTGTCTCCAAACCCTTTCAAGCGAGGCATGAAATCCCATCAAGTTTACCCCTAGGAAACTCTATAACCTGCCCCTTCTTTCAGTCCCCATTACCTTATTTCTCATCTACACTATAATATCATTCTTCTTTATCTTTAAATTTTTTTTAGCATAATACATTAGAGTGTAGGGGTTTTATAATGAACAAGTTTATTAACTCAGTCTTACACTTACCACTCTAGGTCTTCACAAGACTGTAATTCAAACCATTCTCAGTTTTGATCATCTAGTGTTCATTTCAATATGTCTATATAGTATGTTCTATTGCATGATTACTTGGTTTATCAAAACCAGACATTTCTTTTATTTTCTGCTGTTGTTGATTAAGATTTAAACCATTTCCCTTACTCTTAAATTTCTAGGACCACGTCCTCCCAAACTTCTGTATATTTCCAATATAAGGTAAGATTTTCCTTCAAACTTTTCTCATCAGAAATACCACCCTTATTCAGATTTTCATACTACAGGCTATCTCTCAATAATTTAATTTTGAACAACACACTGTATTTTTATTTGGGGAAGACATATTAACCTGAAGTGACCTCAATCAAAGTTAGATCTGGATGCTTATACAGGTCGCCTGACACAATGGAAGAAGGAAGAAAAAATTAATACAGCTTGAGTCATTGTTTCTGGAGCAATTTCCTCAAACTGCAGTTCTGGGTGACACTGCACGTGAGCCTTTTAAAAAATATCTTTGCTACAATACATTGAATGTGTATGTGTGGAGCTCAGTATAAATCAATAGATGTGAATCAGGATAAAAATTTCTAATGGTAGAATCATATTTAGATTCAAAAGGTACTGTAATCAAACAATTTAGAGGAAGTGAATGTGGCACTATGCTGTCAAGTGGTTCTAGATGAAGGAGAAATAAATGTCAATGTGTAAGTGTGGCACTTGAAAGAAACCGTATAATGAAATAAAAGCAAAAGTAGCAATTTTGTATAACAGTACACTTTATATATGGTATGGCTTTAATTATACATATGTATTTAAAATTGAAGTTAAAATATTACAGGTGGCCATTTAGCCACTGCAACATTTTACCTAAATGTTCTATATTCAAGTTGAATAAAGAGAAGTTATTTCCAACTTTCCTGTTTAGCAAAATGATACTTTAATTTCTATTTAGGGTGCACTTGTATTTAAGCATATTTTCTAGCTATATCTCCAAAGATCTCTCTGTTAATCAATACTACCTCCAACAGCATTCTTCTTTAATCTAAGTACATGTCTACTCCTCTGTTCTGTATTCTACCCACCATGGCCAATGTCTCTTGTTTCCTCATTTTATAAGGGGAAGCAGTAATATTATCTTCTTTCCCACCACCTCTGTAGTCCCCACCAACCTAATGGTGTAACAAAACCTACAATTTCTCCAGCAAGGGTCACAAAAGTTTGGCTCCTAAGTGAAGGATGACACAGATATATTTTGTTTTATTGAAACAGAAATTATAAATTAAATTAGTTTCCCTAGATTTTTAACTCAGAACCTTCAACTATGACAGGGGCTCTACTTCCGTTAATACTTCTATCCTGCTTTACTCTTAAGCCTTCTCTATGACATGACCTTCACCTTAGAATGCTCAGTTCTTCAGCTTTTTAGAAAAAAAAAAAAAAAACCATATTCATTACAGAGGAAATGAAGAGAATATCTAAGGGAATATTCACCTTTTGATCACCAAAAATAGCCTTATCAGCCAGGAGGCTAATCCTCTCAAACTACTTTCATGAGAGAGGACTCTTCTAGATTACTTTATATGTTTTTCTTGAGGTTGCTAAGAGCTCAGCTTCATAGATTTCTACAGAACCTAAAGAGAATTGATCCTTTCATCTTTGCTAACACATACTATGAAAGTTGAGAATAATAAATAGGATCACCACACACCCTGGTTTGACCTCTCTAGTAACATGTCATACTTGCCCATATTTCCTGTCCAGCAAGTGCATTTTTTCACTCTCAAATGTGCTTGAGATTAGGTGATGTGGCGTATGGTCATCACAGTTACAACAGAAGTTAAGAGAAAGCCTTTAACTTTGTGATGGTTAAATTTATCTGTCAAGTTGATTAGGCTATATAATAGGCCATAATGATAAATCAAGCATTTTTCTGATATTTCTGTGTTTTCAGATGAGATCATTCATTTATAGCTGTAACCTTAGTAGATTCCCCTTCTGAATGGGGGTTGGCTTCATGTAATCAACTTTAGACCTAAACAGAACAGAACAGAAAAGGACTGACCCTAATCAAGTGAGAAAGAACTAACTCTTGCTTGACTACCTTCAAACTAGGAAAATGGCTTCTCTCCACCTTCAGAACGGAACTGAAACATCAGTTCTCCTTGGGTCTCAAGTCTACCAGCTTTCATAACAGATCTACACCATTAGCTCTCCTGGTTTTCAGTTTACTGACCATTGTACAGATGTTGCAGCTTGTCAGATTCCATAATGGTATGAGCAATTCCATATAATAAACATCTGTGTCTGTATCTATACCTATTCTGTATACCAACATATCTGCATATGGATCTATGTCTCCTGTTGATTCTGTTTCTATGGAAATCCTGACTAATACATATTCCTGTGTTTGGATCTAAGGAATTGGTTGGGGGAGGGGGAGAAAGGTAGTAAAATGGGCAGTAGGATCTCCTGATTTCTTCTCTTTCACCTGTGCCTGGTAAAGAAAGACAAAAGAAACAAAATGAAGAGAATACTGAAAAGACGGAACTCTGCAATGAAGCTGATTCATGCCATATCCTTGGTGCTCTTTCAGGGAGAAATCAGCATGAGATTAAGAGTTTTTGCTGTTAATTTGAGTTGTACAAATTATTAATTTCCAACCATTTATGACCTGTAAATTAATGATCAAACATTTCAAACTACATAAAAAGTAAGCATATAACTCACATATGAAAACTCAATTTTTTTTTTCTTTTTTGAGATAGGGTCTCCCTTTTGTATTTCAGGCTGGCCTTGACCTCAGCCTTGAACTCACAGCAGTCCTCGTGCCTCTGCCTCCCAAATGCTGGGATTACAGGCCTGAGCCATCACGCCTTTTACTGTGATATGTGGCTCTGATTGCTGGTGGGCATGAGTCTCCATGCCCAGCATTGTTGTACATGGTTACCGGGGATCAAACACAAGCCTTTGCACTTGCAAGGCTGGCGATGGAACCACTGAGCTAAGTCCCCAGCCCGACAACGCAATTTTTAAATGGGCAAATTATTTCAATAGACATTCCTCCAAAGTATAGATATAAATAGCTAGGAAACACATAAAGAGATGTTCAATGTTATTAGATGTTAAAGAAATAAAAATCAAAACCACAATGATGTACCACTTCACATCCACTGAGATTTCTACAATTTAATAAAGAAATAGCAAGCATTGACAAGAATTTGAAATTGGAGCCCTCAAACACTGCTGATAGGAATGTAAACTGATGTCCTCACTTTGAAATAAATGGCAATCATTGTGCAACTGTGAATACACTAAACACTGAATACACTAAACACACTGAATATACTGCACACTTTAAAAGAGTTAACTTTACGGTATGTGAATTACATCTTAATTATTTTTGGCCAGGGATTTAGCTCAGTACTTCCGGCACTGCCTTACATCTTAATTATTTTTAAAAACAAGTAACATTTCCTAAATTTTCAGAGTAGAATAACACTAAAACAAGAAATATTTTACGTGTTTTAATGTATTGTTCTTCCAACCAGCACAAGGGAGATTGGGAAACAGCCATAACAGCAGCCTAAATAAAGAAATGAGATCCTTGTCTCCACACCTGTAATGTGGTATGCAAGGAATCTTGTGGCCTTGCCATGCACATTGAGACTCAGCTTCTGGTTCTCTTGAAGTCTGATATCTCTAGCAGGGGGGCCCTGCCTCCTTTCAAAAGCCACAGAACTGTCCATTGTCTTTTTAAAAAAATTCAAATCTTCATTGGCACATTACGAGTACACATCATCATCACATACAACAATGAGAGTTTGTACCAGAATATGACACGATTAGATTCTAATTTTTTCCCTTCCCTCACCCACCCTGAAACCCACCACTCCGTATATACATAAGCTTTGTCTTCTTTTATCTTTATTACTATCATATTCTTTTTCCCCTCGTTATTTACTTGTACACCCTCTTTCCTTTTTAATATTTTCTATTTCACAATATCAACTACATATACTAGAACTCATTTACATCTTCATTTTCTCATACCAGAGAAAAGAAATGATATTTACACATCTGTGACCTATTTATTTCCCTTATGAGGATGTCTTGAAGGTACATCCAATTTGAGTACGAATGACTTTATCTTATCATTTTTAATGGTAGAACAATACTCCATTCTGTAAAAGAACCACATCTTTTTTATCCAGTCTCCAATCGATGGACATTTTGGTTGCTTCCAAGATGTAGCTATCACAAACTGAGCTGCTATAAACAGTTCTCAGCATCCCCATCCCCAGCTGGCGTTATCTACCCGCCCCGCCTGTTTACTCATGAGTATATGTGAAGTCATTCTTCTTGGTCAAGAAGTCACTTCTAAAAGTCAAACGCAAAATACCAGTGGTTTTTTGGTTTGTTTGTTTGTTAGGAATATGTCTAGCTGCAAATAGCAGATACCAAAATAACAGTACCTTTAACAATTGAACAATTTTTCTTCTCATTCACCAAAAGTCTAAAAATGGGTAGTTGTTAAAGTTTAATCAACAGCTCAATATCTGACCTCACCATTGCAGGGGCTACTAACTGTCTAGCAACTATATTTTTTTTATTTCTGTGTAACTTAACAGTGAGATTATTAAAAGGGACAATCTTACAAGCTCCAAACAAAATGTTCTTCTTCCTTCCAACCAGGAGTTTTTAATATACTCCTGACAAGTGATATTGGCAAAAACCATGGAAGAGGATCTCAAAGAAGGAAATTTTAAGAAAATTAGCATAAATGGCATGTACCTTCTTTGCTCTGTTTTTCCCATTCATCGTGCATGAAATGAATACATGATAGCTAGAGCCCTGACCACCATGTGGACAACAGGAGGATCAGGGTCAGACGCAAAGGATGAAAAAGTAAAAGCTAAAAAGAGCAGGCTCCTTATGTATCTTATGTAACTACCATAGCAACACTGGACTACCTATTCTGGATTTAATGAAGCCATAATATAAGCCATTCTGTTATGGATTATTATTAGCAGGAGCTGATTACAAGTTCTAACTGACATAGTGTCTATGTATTTGCAGCTGTTTTGGTTTCTTGATTAAAGTTTTTAAATTGCTACTGTCTTGCTCACGGAAAAAAAAAAATGGAGAAGAGGAGGAAAAGGGTATGAATTCCCATAGTTTTCTGGATCACTTAAAGTTAGCATAAGTACTGGGTCATTATTCAGGCATAACATTTCTATTTTTTCCATTTGTGGGTGGAAGTAGGAGCAGGAAAATTCTTCACAGAATATCTACTAAAACCTATCTATTGCAGAAGTTCTGCTATGCTGCACAGCATATGTGCATATGCATAAGACACTCTGTGGAACTCAGAATATACCACTGATGCTCAAGCCCAGGTTCTCTGAGTCACACATCTGTGAATACCTTTTGCTGTGGAATAGCTCAATTCCTTATCTGCTCTACTTATACAAACTGAAGCAAAATATTCAGCTGAGCAATGCAGAGATGCACTTCAATCATGTGCTGGTGAGTATCCACTGAGACTAATCCAGATGATGGAATAAAGGGTGTGTGTGTGCGTGTGTGTGTGTCTGCGTGTGGGTATGTGTGTGATTTCAATCTAACAATACAATACAATAATTCTAAATTCTTGTACCAAACTAACACACCCAAGAATACATTTTTCTACCTGCCCAGTCCAAGTCACATTGTCCTTTTAAAGTTAATGACACTCCTCCCCACCTTTCTACCTTTCTACCGTCCTATGAGTTTTGAGTGTGCCTCTCACTGTATTTACCATTTCGGCTTTTTTATTGTTGTTGAGTCTTTTCAGCATAATAACTGCTCTCTACATGTTTCCTTACAGACAAATCTAATTATGTAACATGGGATAAATCACCTGTAAATGCTAGTTGATTTGAATGAAGCTCTAAAAAAAAAAAAAAACTCATCACACTTCAAAGAAAGATCATCAGTAAGACAACTTACATAATCTGTACTTACAATCTGCACAACACAAACAAAAGGAAAATTCATTTAAAAAGTACTCAAGTCCTGAAGAACTTGACTTCGATGCCCTGCAAAGAAGACCAAGAAGACTACCTCTCCTTGACAGGTAGTTATTATTTATCCTTCATGTGAGAAAGAATAGATTTTGTGTATCCTTCCTATTAATCAGCACCAAGAGGCCTAGTAGCTGTGAAAGGTCCCTAATGTCTTCATATTCCCTTGCAGCCTCATACTTCAGGGCAGAGCTGATGAGCTCATCTGCAGAGATGCTTGCCAGGCCCTGCATATGGTTTGTAATATAAATAGATCACATCTTGGGCATATCATCAAGAAAAATGAAGCTTGGCCTCCCCAAAGTCTGCTCAAGTCAAAATTCTCACCTTAAAAAGTAGACAAACCACCTCCACTTTTTACTTCTCATGGAACTGGATGTGTTGTGTGGAATTTTCAGTCTTTGGCAAACTTATGAGTTCTAGACTATCCTAAAATAAAATATGCCCAACTAAAGACTGAACATAATTTCGGACTTTCAGTTATCATTAGATGTTTAGATTACAAATATATCAGGGGCAACTTCAGTTCATAATCTGAATTGTAACTGACTACATTTCCTTAAGCATATATGGATCAGATTCTATTTTGTAACATATAGATAACACCTAATAATTTGCACTGCTTATGAAACAAGTGTCCATCTAAACAGAAATGAATCTACAAAGTAAAGTTGAACATAAAACCCAATGATTCTGAGCTGCACTAACATTGTAATAATTTTTACTTGAAATAGCTCCTTATGAGAAATTGCAAAAATAATACAGACCATCTTATACAAATAAGACCATCTGCACAACTACAGTGCCTTGTGAAAACCAGGAAACTGACATTGCTACTAACTTAGCTAATAATCTTACTTGGATTTCACTCTTTCTCTATATTGTTTTTTGTTCTCTTGGTTTTTTTTGCAAAAGGAATATAGCACTATGTTCCATAAAAATACTTGCATATTTAGAATTGTGTAACCACCACTACAATACAATCAGAACAATACTTATTATTCTTTTTACACATTCATAGATGCTCCAGGCACTGCTGGACATTCTACATAACAATCTTATGAGGTAAGCTTATTATCTTCATTTTGGAGTAACAAGACTTCCCAAAAAAGGAAGAAGTCATTTCCTCTTCTTTTGATCCTTCACTGTCAGGCATTTGGCTAAGAGAAACATTCATCTAATGGCCTCATTTCAATTTGAAGAACTAAATATTATAATCTTTATATTGGGCCATTATCGAGCCCCAGCCCTTCAATTATCAGATATGTTAAGATAAAGTTCACAAAATCTTTCCATCATTTTAAATGACAATTAGGCATGAAATGAGGGAAGGGATTTAAAAAAAAAAGAGTGGCCATCTTATGATTCAGGGTGGTACAGCAAGAGGTCTTCAGTTCTTTTTGCTTTTTCCTTAAAACCATATCAACTCTATTTCTGTCCTTGTTTTTCGCCTGCACCTAGACCATAATAGTTTTATCCTCTGAGGATTATTTCTAAAAATAAAATCAGAAGAAGAAACAGTAAAGGTCTCTATCTTTGGTTTCCAAATGTTATTTTTAACGTCCTCTTTATTTTAATCACCTCTCCCTACTAGAAAACATTCTGTCCACTGCACCACCTGCAAGCTCTATACAGTCAGAAAATCTCTGATCTTAGTACTTCGTGTGTCCCTGTCCCCTCTACCACCACTGGGGATCCAATAAAGGAAACAGGATAAAGCTCAGTGGGGTTCAGCCCTGAGCTCCAAGGCATTAACTCTTGTCTGCCTCCACTGCTGCCTTTCAGCAAATACTAAATCAAGGGCAGCCTAAACATATAATACTCTAATATGATTTTTTTCCAACTTAATTAGCCCCTGATTCAGTCTCTTTTCCCATTTCTGTACTCTTACTGAGTTCCAAAGTTGGAATCATTAAAGATCATCTTCATTTATCACCTGAAACAGTAACTCTCAACCAAGGGTGATTTTCAACCCAGAGAACATTGGCCAATGTTTGGAGACATTTTTGTTTGTCATAACTACAAAAAGGGTAGTCACTGGCTTCTACTGGGTAAAGACCAAGGATGCTATTAAACATCCTACAATGTACAGGACGGTCCCCACAAAGAAAAAATATCCTACCCAAAATGTGACGCATGCTAAGATTATGAAATCTTTCCCTGAAAGATTGTTCAATTTCATGATCTATCGAGATGCAATCTACATGCTAATGCCTCCCAAATATGAATGTCTAGCCCAGCCTTCTCTCTCAACTCCAGATTCCTGTACAGACCTGGATCTGCTTATGTTTCAAACGTTATTTGTTCACAACTCAAATGTTAATACTATCCAAAGACCTGGTCTTCCCCCAGTCTTCTCTACATCGCTACTGTCATCATCCAATTAGCTATCTTAGATTCAAATCTCAGTTTCATAAAAATCACTTCATTCTGATATACTATAACTAGAATTAAGAATGCAGATATGTTAAAAACTTTATTCAGGAAATAAGGGGAGTAAGACCCAGGAGTTCCTGAGATGAGTCTAAATTTATAGACATAATGTAATGGTAGAAAGTGAGAATCATGTTCTTACACAGCTTCAATCTGATAAGCTTTCCCACAGTGGATGTGCTCCCTTCAGGGAAATATGAAGCTCAGTTGCCTTTACTTCAGTATGATCATAGTCATTGAGAAGGTAGGATGGAGGAATCAGCAAACTATAGTTTAAAAAGCAAAATAAAAGACAATCGGAAGCAGGGAGATACATCTCTTGCAAATGGAAAGTGAATCTAAAAATGGAGGGAGAGAGGAGAAAGAAGAGGGAGGGGTCTAAAAAGAATTAAGATGTGTTATGTGCATGTAGTGACTCCCCACGAAGAAGGTAGTCATTATGTCCTGCAAACATGTACTAGTAAAAATAAAGGAATCAGCAAACGACAGCCTGTGGATCAAACCTGTGCAACCTCATGATTTCATTTTGTTTTGTTCTTTTTGTGGTGCTGGGGATTGAACTCAGGACCTCACACATGTGAGACAAGTATTCTACCACTGAATGAAGTCCCCATTCCTGCCAGTCTTTTTGTATGGCCCACCAGAAGAATGATTTTTACAATTTCTAAACTATTGGAAAAAAGAATAATTTATGATACATAAAAATTATATTAAATTTAGATTCCAGTGTGTGTACATAAGGTTTTAAGTCACATTCCTTCACTGGCACATTGTCTATGGCTTCCTCTGTGCTACAAAGGCATCAATGAGTAGCCACAACACTCACCATGTGGCCAGCAAAGCTACAAATGCCTCTATTAGCTGGCCCTGTCCAGACAAGCCTGTTGTCCCTAGAACATGATGAAAGCGCAAATGTTAGGGCTTAAAAAAGAAAAGAAAACATTGTATGTTATATATTGTGAAATAGAAAATGCTCAGTGTAAAATAAGGTGAAAGGGGACAATGTTGAGATTGTAACAAAAAATTAAGGAAACAAATTTTATGTATATGGGGGGGTGGGTAGGGTGGGTAGGGCTATGGGAAAAAATGAGAATTAAGTTGTGTCTTATACTGGTACAAATCCCCATTATGGAGTACAATCATGATGTGTATATTTAATGTACCAATAAAGATAAAAAAAAAAGAAAAGAAAAGCAGGCTGGGTGTGTAGGTCAGTTATAGAGCACGTGCTTAGTATGCAAGGTCCTGGGTCCAATATGAAAAAGAAGAGGTTCAGCTGGCAGTATGATCTTCGAGCATGAGCCAATGTTTGTGAACTTCATGTTAAATATGAAAGGTAATACGTTCCTTAAAGGATTGTTATGAACACTCAAAGTAAACCTGTAAATATTTGGAGTATAGTAGGACCTCAACAAATAGTAGTACTAATAATAGCAATAATACTTATTAATGCTATTATTAGCACAAACTTGACCCTTATAATTCCTCCTTTAGTGTGTGTTTTAAGTTTCTGTTTCCAATACATTTCTCTAAGATCCAAGTAAACATATCACTTAAAACGACCATCACAGCAAATTGAGGGAATGTTAGTATCTTTGTTATTCACATTTTCCCACTCAATCATGAATTCCCTCAGTAAATAATATCCTGGAATAGTCTCCTAAATAACAAGGATGACAATACTCAAAATGGAATATTCATGACCTGCCCAGTCTTCTGTTCAATTTTCCTATCCCAAGAATGCTAGAAAACAAGGTTAGTTAACGGAAAATGGGAGAGGGGCTGTATGAGTCATTTAAGTTAATAAAAAGACACAAACAGTCTTAAGCTAGCAGGTCCTACTTTTTTTTGGATTTCCTGGAGAGCAGTTATAGTGTCTAGAAGGCAAAGACTGGCCTCATAAATTTTTGAAGCGAAGAGAGGAGAGCATGGCTGATACTCACCTTGCCTGTGGCCTCCATCAGGACCTTGACCTCTGCCCAGGCCACCAACCCCAATCCTTCAGGAGATTCTGCCATCCCTGGTGGACTCCCAGCCTCGGGCTTGCCTTCTGACTTACAGCTCATTCCCAGAGTGGAAAAGAGGTCACTTCTAGCTCTTTTTCTTCATGTGACCCCATCCTTTCCCCTGCTTGCACACTACCATTCTTCCCTGTTATCTAAGGCAATTTTTGCTGGAGAGATACACTCAGCCTCCTCAGACTTCCTCAGCAGACTGAACTCCCCTCTCTATGGCACTTTTTGGGATGATCCACATCCCTCACAAGTGACAAGGCACAAGGCATCATCCGGCTAATTAACATATGCCCTAATTATGGCTGTGTTACACTTTAGGAGACAGAATTAAAGTTTGACGTGACCTAAGTAATTAGGAGGGTAGACAGTAACGAGTGGAAGCAGCAGCAGTAAGGCTGGGGTGGGCAGAGGCTTGGTTGTATACTATGGGGCTAGAAAGATTCAGAAGCTAGTGGAAACAGCTGGTCAAGATTCAGCTGCTTTTACACTGTGGGGTGAGCTACCAGCACTACAGACTGTTTTACAAAGGAAGCAAGTGACATAGGGCAAGATGGGCTTCTCTTTACTGCACCTGTCTTCATTCTCTCCTCGGCCATTCCTGATGCTGAGGGGGTACTTAGTAAGAGGGTAGAAAAGAATCAGAAAGAACCCATGCTCACAAAGTCGAATTTTCACACAGCGCTGCATACAAGACGAGGATGGGGTGGGTTTGTGGCACAGCATAACTAAAGCACTAAAGCTTTAGTGTATGTGTTGTGAGGGGCAGGGCAAGGCCATGATACGCACTGCTGAGTTCCTGCAGAAGGTAATCTTGAGGGAAGAATTCGAGTACAGATCATGTATTTGTGGTAGATCTATGGAACACTGGCAAGAAGCAAATAAACCAGACAGGAAAGGAAAGCAAGGCAGTGGAAGGTGTCATATCAAACAAGTTAGCACTGGGGGAGGTAGAGCTTATGCCAGCCCGGGAATTATGTGAAGTCAAGTAGAATATGGCTTGACAAACCCTTCCTGTCAGGGCCACATCATAAATATTTTCAGCTCTGTGGGCCATGAAGTATTTGTTACACAACTCCCTTCTGCTTCTGTAAAGGAAACACAGTCATAGATAATATATAAATGAATGGGCATGGCTGCATTCCAATTAAACATTTATGAAACCAGGCAGCCAGGGGAAGTCCTGTGACTCGCCAACCTCTCTCTCTGTAGACTAGTGTTCTTCATGCTCCTGTAGTGAATGACCAATTTTTTTAATGTCCAGTCCCACCTCAAAACAACTTTTATAAATGCGACACAAATGAATCACTAGAAAATGACATTTAAAAAATGGACATACTTGTATAGAAAAGAAAACCCTTTATCCAGTGCTAGTGGGAATGTAACTCAGTGTGTCCACTATGAAAAAATGGCATAGAACTAGCTCAAAAAATCAAAAATAGAGCTATCATTTGATTCAGCAATTTCACTATTGGGCCTATATCCAAAGGAAATAAACCAGTACATCAAACAGATATGTAAACATCCATGTTAACTGCAGCACTATTTACAAAAGTCAACAACCTAAGTCCCCAACAACTAATGAATAAATAAAATGTGCTCCATGGAATACTATTCAGCCACACAAAAGAAATCCTCAAATCCTTATATTTGTAAAAACATAGATGGAACTAAAGTTATTATGTTAAATGAAATAAACCAGGCATAGAAAGACAAATGTTGATCTTGCTCATGTGTGAATTCTGAAAAAGTAGTGATCTCACAGAAGTTGAGGGTACAGCGATGGTTACCAGAGGCTGAGGAGAGTAAGGAGGAGACAGGATTTCAGGAGAGATGGGAAGAGATAGTTCAGCAGATGCTAAATTACATTTAGAAGTAAGATGTTCTGTTGTACTATATTGCACATTAAGATAACCATATAGAAGAAGAATGTACCATATCTTTCAAAAATCTAGAAGAAAGGATTCTGAATATTTTAAAGAAATGACACACATTTGAGGACATACATATGCTTAGCCTGATGCAAACATGATACATCACGGCATATGATGCACAGTTTCTCCAGGACAAGATACTGACACTCACAACCTAAAGGAAGAGAGGTTGACTGGTCGCTTTTCCTCATGGTAAAACAGCATGGCAGAAAGGCAAGGTGGAAGAAAGCTGTTCAATTCACGGAAGCAAGGGAGGAGAGAGACAAAAGCGAGAGAGACAAGAGAGGAAGGTCAGGATAGGGACCGGAACAGGTAAGAGAACAGAGCCCAAAGGCATGTCCACAGTGGCCTGCCTCTGCCAACTGGGTCTCACATCCAAGCAATACTTTTTTTTAAATTCAAATCTTTATTGGTACATTATGAATATACATCATCATTGCATTCAACATTGAGAATCTGTACCAGTATATGACACAACTTAATTCTCACTTTTTCCCATTCCTCTAGTCAACCTCCAACCCCCCACACCCTATATACATAAGCCTTGTTTCCTTTTTTTTTTAGCTAATGAACTCATCAATGGACCAGGCCACTGGTGGAGTCAGTGCCCTCACATCCGGTCACCTCCTCGTAGTTTCAATCCAGTCAGGCTGACAATCAGTCTTAACTGACACACACGCTAACCCACAAATAAGTGATTCTATGGGTTAATTTTAAAAAATACAAGTATTTGTAAATTATTAGATTCAAAACATAAAATAACTCCACTTAAGGGCCAGAAGAGTTTCTAAATGCCTACTCTGCAGTTCTCTGCCTGTCTTATCACAGGTGGACAGGGACTTTGACCTCATTTACCTATTCAGCATCACAGCTCACACAGCCCGGTTTTCCCATCACCAGGTGAGAAGGCAGGGGTGCCCAGCCACCAACACCCACCTATCATTTCCAAGGATGCTCAGACTTTGGCACCTGCACCAAGCAGGCTGCTGCAGCCCGAAGGAGTAGGTACTTGTGAGAGAAGCCTATAGGTATATATGGGCAAGTGAACAGATAGCTATCATCGGAATGGCACTGGAAGTGGCACTGTAATGTCACAGAATAGAAAGAACCCCACTGTGGACACAAGGAAATTGGGATAGAAGTCCTGGCTCCACAATGTAACCTCTCTGATTCCACTTCCTTATGTGAAAAAATGAGCACAGTATTGTAAGGGTAAGGTTACAGATCAAATGTGTTAGGAAGAAGCCCTAGATGTGTGGAACATCTGGGTACAATAACAAGAGATCGGTAATAACTCACCTCCAATAAAATCCCAAAATTATATAAAAGAGCTAGAAAAGATTTAATAGAGCCCTTTTCATCCAACACCCCATTTTCCATTGCACAGCTACATGCCCCTCCTGCATTGCACTGTGATTAGAGAAACAAGGCACAGCCACAGTGATTCCGGATGAGATAAAGCTGGCGCGGAGCCTGGGACAATGAGCGAGATTAGACAAGGACAGGGAGAGAGAGAACACTTCAGCATACTTGCTTATCAAGTGCCCATTATGCCTTGGGCTCTGCGGGGTACACATGTAGGAATAACAAACTGCCCTTACTGTCAAAGACTTTATGGCTGAGTGAGGACAGCATAACACAGTAATGAGATGAAAGTGTAACACTTATTTGTTTCCAAAGTACCTGAAATCTTTCAAATATGTAATAATCCAGCTGAAAACACTGCCAGCAAGACACTGCCAACTTCATTTTAAGGACCAAACTATCCCTCAAGGAGCTTAAGTGGTTCACTCAAAGATATGCAGCTAGTGAAAAACAGCTGGAATTCAAACCAACGCTCACACTCTCCACATACCAAGCTGCAGAGGACAAACACTGTAAGATAGTCGATGTGATGAGCTCAGTCTGGGCGGGAAAATAATGAACAAGTGATAAAACAGAAAAATGTCCCCCAGGGAATTCAGCAAGGAAGTGCCCCCCCTATAATGTAAGTTTTCAAAAGAGCAGAAATACGAAAAGTAGCGTCACAAGACTACAGGCTAAGGATTTTCAAGGTGTTTGCCCATGCAGTGGAAAACAGGCCCTCTATGTAGGATTTTTCCAGGAGCTAAAAACAAAAATTTAAACAATTTAATTTGAAAAATTAGATTAAAATATTAACAAATCTGTACTGAGAGAGAAGAGTAACTCTAAGCAAGGACACTACAAATGAGCTACACCTCCAGCTGAGAGGACTAATCCTTACAGGAACTGATATGTTTTATAAAGCAATGGAAATTCAAACAGTGCAAAACTGGCTCAAGAATAGACAAATCAAGTAATGGAAGAGAACCAGCAGCCCAGAAAATGAGCTTAATTTTGTATAAAATTAAATATTTGATGAAGAAACATTATGAAACAATGGAAAAGAAAAAAAACCATTTAGTATATGCTGTTGAAAAACAAGTTAGGAAAAAATACATTTTTTACCTTATGTCATATATCAGGTTGAATTCCAAATGAATTCAAGATATTTTTTCACAGAGTGGTGGAAATTCAAATTCTAAATTTAATTTCTGGTGAATAATTATTAGGAAATAATCAAACTCGTGAAAAAAGAGAAATGCAGAAAAATATCTATGCATCTGATGTTCGCTGAAAGAGTTTTATTAAGGAAAACCAGTATTTCAGTTCCATAGAATAATATTTAGAATGTTTTAATATTTAGAATTTTAGAATAGAAAAACTATAGCAATATAAAAATAATGTTCCAACATGAGATAGCTTTAAAAAATTAAAATGTATTAGTCTTCCACTGCTGCTGTAACAAATTATCGCAAACTGAGCTCCTTAAAGCAATGGAAATGTATTATCTTACAGCTCTGGAGGTTAGAGAAACACAGGTCTCCCTGGGCTAAAAAATCAGTTTTCCATTTGAGTATGAATGACTCAATCCTATCTTTTTTAATGGCAGAATAATACTCCATTCTATAAAAGAACCACATCTTCTTTATCCAATCTCCAGTCGACAGACATTTTGGTTGTTTCCAAGATCAATCACAAACTGAGTTGCTGTAAACATGGGTGCATATATGTCACTGTGATATGAATCTTTAATTCTTTTGTGTTTTTATCAGGGTTGTATTTCTTTCTGGAAGCTTAAGGGAGAATCTACTTACTTGCCCTTTTCAGCCTTTAGAGGGCACTCACATTTCTTGGCTGGTGACCTTTTCCTACATCTTCAAGACCAAGGAAGGCTCCTAGAGTCCTAACACTATCACTCTGACCTCTTTCCATAACCACATTTCTCTCTGAGACTTCTGCCTCTTCCAATTTTAAGGACTTTTATGCTTATATTGGGCCCACCTAGGTAACTCAAGATAATCTTTCTACTTGAGGTCAGCAGATAAGCTGCCTTCACTCAAAGAGGTTAAGTGATTCACTCAAAGATATGCAGCTAGTGAGAAACAGAGCTGGGATTCAAACCAGGGCTCGCACTCACTTTCGAAGGCAGCTGACAAGCTGCCTTTCTTCTAAAATCAAAGAGACATCTGCTAGAGGTAAAGAGAAAATTGTTAAGTCAACTGAAGCTCTTGCTTCCATCTACAACCTTACCTATCATTTTTTTCATGTAACTTAACATAGTTCCAGATTATAGGATTTAGGACGTAGACATCTTTGAAGGCCATTATTTTTCCAAGTACATATGGTTGGTTTTTAGATACAGAAAATATACCCAAACCTAACTGCATAGTAGGGTAGTGGGATAATGAGTAAAGACCTTCTATTCTACTTTCCAAATCTTTCATAATGACAGGTTACTTCTACAAGCTTTTGTAGGTAAAAGAGTGGTATTTGATGGGGCAAAATATGAGAAAGATTTGTTAAGTTACTGGACCAGCACAAGAAGGTTTATTGTGGTGGCACATCCTTGCTTTTCTTTCTCAACATTTGTAGATTTTTCTGATATCTCAATTCCTGCCAAGTAACCCCAAAACTATTTGGCATAGGCCCATCGTTGCCATTCATTCTACTGGACATTTAAATACACATCTGGAACCTCTCTGTAAACAGTAGGCAGAGGTGGTACCCTGGCCCAGGGCATATTTGCTAGAATGGGCAGGAATCAAAGCTGTTTGAGCTGAGTAGTTGAGGGAGTGAGCAATTTCTTCCAAGCAGGTCACCACATATGCACAGAGAATTAGAACAGTGGTGGGGAGAAGATTAGGTATTCATCTTCTTTACATTTCTGAAAACAAATTATCTGGAGCAGAACCAAGCAGTACTTCCTTCTAGGAGCGTACAAAGGAGTACTAAAGGAAGGACAAGTCGTGCTGACGAAGACATCATACAGCAAGCTGTGCCCCGGCAGGAACAAAGTTACTCAGCCTTCTGCTCCTGAGGAAGAGCTAGTTCTAAAGGACCCAATCACCTTTAATAAGTTTGAAACAAGAAAAATAGCTTCTCGTGGCTGTCTGTTCCTTGCTTCTCACACAGACTCTAACAAAGGAAATCTGGAATAGGGCTGAACATCTATGATAGTCTGCTTTTTAATAAGCTCCTAGGTGATGCTGATTCTCCTGGGCCTTTGTGGACCATACTTTGCACATCAAGTGTTACAGAGGGTCACCGAGGAACTTACAACAAAGGCAAATATTCATTCCTCATCAGGAACTCTGCAATTCAGACCACAGCCTCTTCTCTTGCAAGCCCTCTGGGTGATTCTGATGCATGCTCAAGTTTGAGAAACCCTGGTATAGAAGACTTTAAGGTTTCCCTGAAAGTCCTACTCCTTCCCTACACAGCAAGCATGTAGGAGAACCTGGACAACACGTAGCCTAGGACAGAAACCCACTGGGCCACAGGGCAGAGAGTGAACAGGAAACAAGGGAAGACACGTTAGCCTCCTTTCTCTCCTGAGAGCCACCTGCAATCAGAGCAAGAATGTCAAGCAGCAGGTCTTCCCTACATACTGCTCCATCACTAAAAGGAGTGAAAATGCCAAAATTTGGGATACTTTATTTTGAAAAATATTAAAGTAGCCTCAAGATAGTGGAGGAACCTCACTCTCCTCTCATTTCCACATGACTCCTGAGTGGGAAAGGTATACCACTGTATACTTCTGCAGGGCACAGGCTGCGCCTGTAAGGTTGTGCCTCACCTGTGATCCAATCAATCCTGGAGTTGTGGTGAAGAAAAGGTTAGGAGGCACTGATCTATACCATACAAAGTGGTCCGAAGCAGGGGCAGCTTCTTAGGCTTTAATGGGCATAAATCACCCAAAAATCTTGTTAAAAGAGCAGATTTTGCTTCAGCAGATCCTGGCATCTGAGACTCTACATTTCATATATGCTCCCAGGGACACTGTTAGTTGCTGGTCCTTGTTACACATCTGAGTTACAAGGGAGTAAAATACACCCAGTTCCCAGCCTACTTGATTAGCAAAAAGATAGCTTTGCATAGAGGGGACATTTCCAGTTTGCCCGAGGTTGACAGAGTTGCCAGGATGCGAGACTTTCAGTGCTAAAACAAAACAAAACAAAACAAAACAAAACAAAAAAAATTCAAGAAAAACCAGGACGAGTCGTTTCTTCCATGGGTGGCTGGCTACATCGGGATTCACATGTATTAGGAAAAGCATAGAAATTCCGGGCAACTGTACCCTACTCCCAAGTAATTTCTACTTTATCATGATTTTTATTCAAACTAAGCCAGTCTTGACCTCAAATTCCTTCTTAACACTGAGTCCCAGAAACCACTACAAATCAACTTACACTGGCAAAGAAAATGAAACCTTCCAACTGCATTCTGCATCACTTATTGCCCTTGTATGGAAATAATCAGCATAATGATGACAATAATGACAGTGATGATAATTCAGCAAAACTCGGTGTGTGCTGAAGGTAAATTTTTATATTTATGTGACAGAATTTGTAGGTGGTAATAATGCATTCTTTTCACAATGATTATTCCTAAGTGCACCAAGGAGTGGAAAAATCACATCTAAGGAAATGTGAGTCATGGAATAAATGAGTGATTTAACTGCTGTGAGCCTGTTTTCTCTCTCTGAAATGGGAAGTTTGCACTAGGCTTCCATTTATGACCAGTGTGGGGCCCAGTGCTGAGCGCATGCTAACATGCAGAAAGCCTGGACCGAATTTCATTCTTTCCCTTCTTCTTTTACCAGTAGATTCACTTCTCTAATCTGCAGCATAGCTAGTGGGGGCAGAAGGTGCAGCCTGCCCCAGGCAGCATATTTTTGGTGGCATTACTGTCCAAAAAGAAAATTATACTGTAATAATTTACTTCATTTTAACATAATGAAGGTTGGGAACCTGAAGGACTGCCCTGAATGGCACAAATTCTAACTACAACATTGTCCCTAATTATAGATTTATCCAAATGAACCTCACTCAAGAGGACTGGAGCCTGATGGTTGGTTGATAAACCTCATTCCAAGAATCAGTAGACAGCCAGCATTTTGGTTCAGGGACAACAGATATCCAATGATGGTCAGGGAACAAATATCCTTGGGAAAACACTCTGTGTGAACGAACCTGCTGGGAGTCAACTGTTAGCCTCACTTACATTGAGCTCCAAGTCTCAAAAGGAAACATTAGCTGGTACTTCTGCCAGCCACATTCTCTACCAGTACAGTAGTATAGTAGTGACCCATAGGTCATGACCCAAGGACCTCCCATTAAGCCCACATTTCAATGGCTCCACCTCACTTCTACACCACCAAACCTAGGAGCAAGGCTTCAACACATGTACCACTGGCAGACAAAATACATACAAACCGTAACATTCCCTAAACAGTTACTTAAAACTTAGCAACTTATAATACCAGGCTTTTATCATTGCACAGTTTCTATTGGTCAGGAATGTGAGCATGGCTTCACCGGGCCCTCTGGTTCAGGCTCTCTCACAGGGTTTCATCGACGTGAGGTTTCATTTGAAGGCTAGATAGGAACTAATCCACATCTGAGTTTACTTAGATGGTTGTTAGCAAGATTTACTATCAGAAGGGTTGTTACAATGAGGTCCTCCCTGGCTGCCGCCCCAGAGGCCAGCCTCAGTTCCTTGTCACACTGCCCTCGCCAGCTTGCTTTGTTGAGAGCCCATGGGACAAGTCAGAAAGAGGAAGTATGCAAATATTGTGTAAGGAACAGTCTTTCATAACCTAATCTATAAGTGATAAACAATCACTTTTGCTGTATTCTAATGGCTAGAAGCCAACTAATGAAACCAGATTACACTAAAGAGAAAGACACTGCGTGAGGGTATGAATTTCAGAAAACTCACAGTTAATGTCAAGTTTCAGGAAAACTAACTGTTCGCATTCATGCACATTCCATGAAACTGGATTTCAGAAGATCTACTCCTCTCAGCTGTTATCTGACGTCCCGACTTTACTAAAAACGCAAAAGTGTTCCAGAATTAACATTGCCCAGTACTAACTAGCTTTCTAAAGTCATGGCCAAGGCTTAAATCACTGAGCTAGTCTAGAAAATGAGTGCCCAGAGAGGTGACTTTACTAGATGGCATGGCTAAAGAGTAGCAGAAGCACAAGCACCCACCATTCTTTCTTTCTTTCTTCTTCTTTCTTACTTTCTTTCCTTTGTTTGTACTGAAGAAGCAAATTCTTTACCGGGTGTTATCCAAAAAATGGTTTCCCAATCTGTGCATAGACGGAGAACTCTCCAATAGATGAACATAATCGTTTCCAAATATAGAGAATCTGTGTCTGCCCAAGAGAAATCTGGTTTTTGTATTGTTTCATGAAGCTCTCCAAGTGATTTGAACATGTACACAAGTTTGAGGGCTACCGAGCTAAGTTTTAGCATACAGCATGGAACACATCTGCTCATCTTTTTAGCCACAGATCACAAAGTAGGAAAGATATGTCCCCACACGTTCAGGGGACTTTATTAAAATGAAATCATGTCCAGAAATTCATAATGTCCAGAATTATAATGTAGAATAAGCACAATACATTAAATCTACTCAAAAATATAGGAATTCATTTTGGAGAGAAAGAATAAAGCAATAATATGCTTCATTATGCACAGCATTGATATGAGAAGGAAATATAATATGGATATTAGAAACGATTCCAATAATGACACTGGTGGTATAGCCATTATCTTAAATACTGAATGTTCAAAGGAAGCAGGAAAAGCCTAAATATACTCTCAGTACCCTTCCATGAATCATTGTGAGCAGTTATGTAAGGGTGAGACTACAGGGATATACAAACTGAGATTCAACCAAGGAAGGTGTATTAGATATTCACTGAAACAAAATTACCTTGAAATTTGGCAGCTTAAAAAATAAACACTTATTATCCTTTTAAAAGTAAAGCAATTTAGCTGAGTATTTTTAATTCAGGGTCTCATGAAATTTCCATCATGGCATTTTGAAAGATCCATTTCTAAAATGCATTATGTGGCAGACAAGGTGAAGCTGTCTATTGACAGGAGGCCTCAGCTCCCAGCCACATGGACCTTTTCATCCCATGCCCTAATGACACGGCACCGGACTCCCTCCAAAGTGAGTAATTCAAGAATAAGCTAGGATAGCCACAGTGCCTTTTGGGAAATATCTCTCAAATCATGTAGCACTACTTCTACCTTAACTTGTGCTTTACAAACAACTCAGTAGGCCAGGCTCACACTCGAGGGGAAGAGGAATTAGGATTTGCGTTTTGGAAAAAAAAGTCAAATATTTGTGGACATTTTACACCCTCAAAAACAACAGCAAAGATAATACAGTGCTTGCTCATAGACTAAGAAGCTAATAACAAGCAGTGCATGCTCTCCTTGCTTTGCCAAGATCCAGGAATAAGTCTTTGGGACAAGCTGAAAGACTGGATGGAAACAAAGAAATATCTTTGATATTAAGAACATCTGTACTCCACGAATATCTGTCTACTTGCTTCTTGAAGCCTGGAAATATTTTAATATTGAGGCAAAAGGCACAACAATGAATGAAAATAGTAATTGCAAAATAAATA
This sequence comes from Petromus typicus, assembly GCA_004026965.1. Classification (NCBI taxonomy): domain Eukaryota; kingdom Metazoa; phylum Chordata; class Mammalia; order Rodentia; family Petromuridae; genus Petromus; species Petromus typicus. Next base: position 45,840 of record PVIR01001734.1, read on the forward strand.
AAGACAGCTGTGATGGAATAGTTTACTAGACAGAGAGACAGATTACAGACTTAATCTTATGTAGTAGAAGGATGATAGAATGTACAAAAACTAGGAGAAAGAAATGTGAAACATTAGGCTGAGAGCTAGAACTAGATTCCAAATACCCAACGAGCTTTCTCAAGTGGGGCCTCCAAGTGTTCAGGAATTCTATTACTGCATTTTCTACTGCTAATAATGCAATATGATAGAGTAAAGTACAAAGAGGCTTATTTCTGTTTATTTTTCTGGAGGTCACAGGTCAAGGGACCTTCAGAAAAATGAGTGATGCTCTTCTTACTAGCACAGTAGTAAGGCCTTGAGGCCATATAGAGATCTGCATGAGATAAAGAGCATGCATATACATCTTGATCTCTCTCCCTTTTCATATAAAGGCACCAATATCCAATCATAGGCTTTTACTCTGATGGTTCTGTCTAATTCTAATCATCTCCCCAAGGCCCCCTCTGTAAACATCATAGTCAGATTGAATTTTCTACCTTCCTAATACCTCACAATGGGGATTAAACTCCAACCTGAGCTGTAGAAAGAACAAACCATAATAAAATAATACAGTCTTAGTAACTAATCAGCTTCTGTATTTTTGCTTCACACTCTCTACAATGAGATATATTCACCCAGATAGTTTAAATTTTTTAAATTATTACAGTAAACAATGTATCACCATTAATCCCCCTCAAAATCCACCCTCTCACTTTGAACACTTTTATCCCATTGTTCTTTCTGAAGTAGTTCTGGCACACCTCTTTTTTGAGTTTCTTCAGTTGTACTGTCATGGCTGGTGCCCTGATGTTCTTAGTTGATTCAAAATGTTCACTTTTCCTGGCCATTTGGACTTTGGGAAGAGCTAGAAGTTGTACAGTGCCAGATCCAGTGAATAAAGTAGATAAAGACACAACGTAAGGTCTGTACAAGCCTGCCTTTCCATTGGATGGCATTCAGTAGCAGCATTCAATTAATTTTCAATCACATCTCTTAAAGATACTCAGGAAAGAGGACTTTCAGAACTGCTACAGAAAGTGACAAGTGTGATGGTGAGTTCAAAGCAAGGAGCAGTATTTTCCATTGGATTAATGGCAATGTCTTTTACTGTAGTATTTTTCACTTTATTGAGTTTATTGGTACATTTTAGGTATACATTACAATCACATTCATCATTGAGAATCTGTACCTACACACAATGTATCTTGATTCTCATTTTTCCCATTCCCCTGCCCTCCCTACAACCCCCTCATATATATAAGCTTTGTTTCCATTTTTTGTTTTTAAGCATCAAACCTTTTCTTTCCCTTCTTTGCTTTCCCCTGCCCCTCCCCATTTCCTCTTCTCCTTTGAACATTTTCTTCCTGTTTCATAATACTTATCACACATTCCAGACTTCACTTATACCTTAAGTTTCTCATACTAGAGAAACAGTATGGTATTTACACATCTGTGTCCTGTTAATTTTATTCATATGTATGGCCTCAAGGTGCATCCATTTAAGTATAAATGTTTCTAATTTGTCATTCTTTATGACTCAGGAGTACTCTAATTTATTGCAAGACTATATCTTATTTATCTGGTCTCCAGTTGATAGGCATTTAGGCTATTTCCAAGATTCTGCTATTACAAACTGAGCTGCTACAAACATGGGTGTGCACATGTCAGTATGGTATGATGCTTTTAATGCCTTTGTGTATATATCCAGCAGGCAAGTAGCAGGGTCAAATGGGACCACGAATACTAGTAGTTTGAGGAATCTCCACATTGATCTTCATAGTGGTTGCCACCAGTCTACATTCCTATCAACACTGAACAAGGGTTCCTTTCTCCCCATAGCCTTGCAGCATTTACTGTTGGTTGATTTCTTAACAACAGTCATTCTTTCTGGAGTGAGATGGAATCTCAATTTTGTTCTTATCTGAGTCTTTCGAATGACCAGTGATGTTGAACATTTTTTCATGTTTCTTTGTTGCTTTTACTTCTTCATATGAAATAAATGTCTGCCCATGTCAGATGCCCATTTTTGGATTAGGTCTTTAAATTTGAGAGGTAAAATTTGTTTGGATTCTTTATATATTATGGATACTAGTCCTTTGTCTGAGGAACAGCTGGTAAAATTGTCTCGCAAGTTGTAGATTGTTTTTTTGCTTTATTAGTGATTTCTCTTGCTGTGCAGAATCTTTACAATAAGAAGAGATCCCAGTTGTTGATACTTTCTACTAGTTCCCATGATACTGAGATTTTGTTCATAAAGTCTTTCCCTATTACTGTAATATTTTTTAAAAATTTAAACATTCACAATGTATTTTGATCATTCCTTGTACCTTAGTAAGTCCTATAAATATCATGCACCTCTCCTTCCTCACTTGGACAACATAGAAAATAACAGTGCCTTCTTTGTAGGTTACTGGGTGAATTAAAAGAACTTTTACTTTCTCATTATTTGTAAAAGCACTTTTTGATAGCACAGCGAGACACATCAAGTCTCAAACTCAGTATTTTTTTTTTGACAGGATCTCACAGGGCTCAGGCTGGCCCCAAGCTCACTATGTAGCCCAGGCTAGCCTGGGACTCACGGTGATCCTCCTGCCACTGCCTCCTGAGTACTGGGATTACAGATGTGAGCCACCATGCCTGGCATTGTGGTAAGTGGTACCAAGGATCAAACTCGGGACCTTGCACTTGCCAGGCAGATACCAGAATCACTAACTAAATACCTGGCCCTCAAACTCAGTATTTCTGAACATCTGCTGATCAGAAGCAGTAAGCAAACTTTTAGAAAACTGCTTCCTCAGATATTGTAGGTATTTGTCCTTCCAAATGACTTTGTTGTGTAAAGGGTCATTTTAGTGAGTCTTCTTCTTAGTACAGATAGGTCTAGAGCCTAATTTAATTTTTGGGTGACTTCTGACTTTTCAAACATAGTAAAGTTAGATATTAAATGTTAATGAGTAGAATTTGCATTTTCTTGTATTAGTTTTTACACATAAAAAATAGTTCAAACTACCCTTGATGTTTAGGAATTAACTAAGTCATTACCATTTCTAACTCAAACACTAGTTCTCAAACTTTACATTCATTAATTATATTGTCTTATAAAACTACCAAAATTTTAAATTATCTTGAGCAATACTTAATTCTTCCCAACACCAGTGTAGTTGATTATGCTCTCTATTATGTTAAACTGTTGAAAAATTTTAATTATTCTAATTCTGTTTTTTCATACTTCAGCTGTGGAACAATCTTTCCCAAGTACTTAAGTACTACTCATAAATCTAATTGCCAGAATTTCTAAATGTTGATAAACTTGCTTTTTTGAATGTTCTAATACTGCACATGAAAATCATATATTTCAGGCTAAAATCCAAAGTTTATATGAATAAAGCAAATATATATTTTAATTGGTATTACAAAGCTGATTATTTCAATGGCCCAAATAGTTTTAAATACAGTATAGCACACCTAAAAAGCCACATATGTACAAATTATTGTTCAGCACATAAATAATACTGCTACAATTTTGATTCTCTTGATTCTTGTTCTAACTTCTAATTTTTCTTTGGGTTAAAAGATGATTATATATTAAAGAAATGTCAACTTTCCTTAAATGCTGAACATCTTAATGTTTTCATTCGAACAAGTTATGGCATTGCCTAAGAACAGTGAGTTACCTCCCCAGCTGATATGCTAGCTTGTTTTCAGTTCCCTGAAAAGTGATCCATACCACAGGCCCTATGCGAGATTCTTACATACAACCTCGCAGGAATACACTGAATTCTCTTTATGGCTGACACTTTCATGCTCTGCAAATGCAGTAGCCTAACGATTCAGCTCCACACAATCTGATTCTTGAGGGAGCTAATGAAGGCTTGGAACTCTTCTCCAAGTCTGAGAGATTATGTTTTAAATGTATTTGGTTCATGAGGCTAATGACTACCCTCTGCTCTAACTCTAGAGGCTTGAGTGGACTCTAATCTTTTCACACCTCTGCTACCTGGAAAAGTCATAGTCCAATAGATATTAAAATAATAGTCAACTGGAATGTGGCTTGCAGACATGCTGATTTGAATATGTCTTCCCAAAATATGCGCTGGAAATTTAATCCTCAGTGCAATGAAGCTGGGAGGTGTAACCTAATGTGAGGTGTTTGGGTCACAAGGGCTCCATCTTCATAAGTGGTTTGATATGAATTATAAAAAGGCCTGAGGCTTTGAACCAAAAAATCTGTGTCTTGTTCTTTCTCACTGTCTTTATGCTCTTCCAACCTAGAATAATACAACAAGAAGGCCCTTTCCAGATGCTGATCCCTCATCTTGGAACTTCTAGCTTCCAGACCTATAAGCCAATAAATTTCTGTAGATTACAAATTACGCAGTATCTGATGTTTTGTTCTATTAGAATAAAACATACTAAGAAAAAGAACATGAACAAAAGAAAGAAAAAAGGTAGCAGAGCATTTCACTCATCCTGGTAACATGTTATAGTGGCTAGGACCTGAGTGATATTAGTGGAGATGAAGTATGGGTTGATCAGAAGACGTGCAGACAAAATTGGTGATGGATTTCATCTGCTGGGTGGCAAAAATGAATCATAGGTAATGCTTAAGTATCTGCCTGAGTAACTAGATAGTTCCTGATACTATATACCAAGGTAAAAAGAACTTGAGTGAAAGGAGGGTTGAATAAAAATTGGTAATTTTCTTTTAGACATATTAAGGTAGAGTCCTTCAGAAAACCAAATGACAACACTATATTGCAAATTTGAGCTTATAGAACTAGAGAAAAAATCTGGGCTGGAATTATAAATTTGCAAGGCATCCATATAGAGACAACAGAGGATAGCTTAAAATTGGACAAAGTCCCCTAAACAGTAAAAGTCGAGAAAGCATTCCAAGGATCCCTGATGGCCTCCAACTACCCCGTGGGACTGTATTTATTTTTGAAGGAAGATATTTTGTAAGAGGAATCACTGATTGTTTCACAGACAAGACAGAATTTGAGGACTATTGGGACTCAGGAACAGAGGCAAAGGGAGAATGAGTTTGAGCATCAAGATAGGCAGCAGAAGTCTGGTGCATCATTATGTGTTCCCCATCTATTTCCGGAAGAAAAGACAAGGTTTGGCTTTTCCACCACTAGGCTATTCCACCACGAGGTATTTCCACCACTAGGTATTCTGTCAGAATCAGAACACAGTCATTTGCATCAAACCCTAATGAAATACAGTTGGGAGGCTTTGAAGGGAAGGCTATCACACATAACTGCCTGATAAGACCCAGCCGGCAGGGTTTCTTATACAAAGCAGCAGCAGCCAGTGCACACACGCTCTCCTGACAAAAGTCAGTACACACACATTCACCTATGATAAGCCCGAATAATCAGCGAGCTGTTTCAAATGAACCTGCACCTGCCTTTACGTTTCTCCTTACCTTACCTTAATCTCCCCACATAAATCTATAATCTAGCATAGAAAACATATCCAGGATTACCACTACATGTTCATTGCCAAATAAACTGATTCTTCTTTTGATTCTAAGTTTTGATTTAGGTTGACAGTATGTATACTTACCATTTAGAGTTAAGAAAAAACAACCCCCCCCCTTATCATTTCCAGAGATACTAGTCTGAAACTTCAGGTATATGGTAGATACCGTTACATTTGGTAAGTAGGTTTTTTTTTTTTTTTCATTATACAACGCTTTGAATGCATTTAGTCCTTTATCATAAAATTTGTGGCTATTTGGATTATTTTTGAAAAACTGGAGTTCGTTATAAAAGATATTGTTTCAAAATAACCTAAGAGTCCAGAATCCACACATGTTAAGTGATGGTATGTAAACACTCTATTTCTGAGCTTTTCTGGGCTAATACTAGTCAGTCAAACACTAGTGTAGACGCTTCTGTGAGGTGTTTTGTAAACGCGATTAACACCTATCATCACTTGTCTTTAAAGATTACTCTCCATAACATGCTTAATGAGTGGATGATCTTAAGAACAAAAGCTGATACTCCTCAGAGAAAAAAAACAATTTTGTCAAAACTTTAACATAGAAATCTTGTCTAAGCTTTCAACTTGCCAAGCTGCCTTACAGATTTCAAACACAAAAACAAGGCCCCGTAATCATGAGCCAATTCCATATAATAAACCACCTTACCTGTATCCATATATATATATATATGGCACATAAATATGGCTATTTTGAATGTATGTGCACACTAAACATACACATTCAAATATATATACATATATCTACAATTATATTGGTTTCTTTGAAGACTTGGCTGATGCAGCTACTAATTTGTAATTTTAATGTAGATTAAAAATTACTATGAAAATCACATTTAATTACCAGGAAGCATCCTTGGTCCTTCTAATTATATGGTCTACCTCTGGTACATCAGAAACGTGACACAGAGCTATGGTGAAGCAAGAAGGAAGGCACAGAGGAATTTCCATCTGCAAACTGAACTTGTCATGAGTCCCTGCGTGGATCTGGAGAGGGAGGTCATCCGTGACAGCTGGCTTTGCTACTGCTGAAGGCCGCCTCGGCACCTCTTGCAGGGTTCACCATGTGTCAGTCATAAAAGAAAAGGGCTGATGAGATGTTCTGCACAGAAGCTGAGGAAACAGATTTCCAAAATCGTAACTATTTCTACAGACAATACACCATTGATAAGAAATTGTTTCAAATTGCAAAATGCATCTGTGTAAAAGAAATGCATGTAAAAACCTGCACATTCTTTTGTTAACAAAACTGAACTCAGCTACATAATCTTTCCCATATTATTACAAAGTGAGTTGTATATTAATTAGCAAGCTCTCCCAAAAGAATGAAAGGCAGCCGATGTTCTAAATCACTTGCTTACTAATACATGATTGTGATTTAATAAGACACCATGAATAACTTATTTTTAGGACATGTTTTGCATTCCATTATTTTCACAAAGAGTTGTTTTATTATATAAACCGTTTTCCTGCCTTTCACATTTTCTTATACAAGTAGTAAACAAAAAATACCTTTGTTGGATCATAGGCCTACACATAAAAGGAAAAACTATAAAAATTTATTGAGAAAAATATTTTGACCTTGTAGAGGGAAGATTTCTTTAAACAAGACTCAAGCAGGATTAACCATAAATAAAAAGTGATAAATTGCACCTCACCAAAGTGAAAAACTTCTGCTAACCCAAAGACTCCATTAAGAAAATGAAAATGCAAGCCACAGACTGATCACATGTATAATGTACAAATCCACGGAAAAGAATTTGAATCCAGATGATAAAAAGAATTACTACAAATCAATAACAAAAAGACAACTCAATTTTTAAAATGATACTTGAAAATATACTTCAAAAAGATTATAAATGATTAATAAAAACAAGAAAAAACACTTATTATCATTAGGCACCAGGATATGCAAATTAAAACCACAGAAAGGTACTACTATAAACTCAATGAAACGGTTAAAATGAAAAGATTAGCATCACCAATCATTAGCATCGTCGTGCTACAACTGGAATTCTCATACATTGTTGATGAGGGTGTAAGATAGTTCAACATATATGTGATTAGGTTTGACACTTTCTTATAAAGCTGTCATATACTTACTCCTAAGTATTTACCTAAAGCAAATGAAAATTTACCTGTAAATGATTCTAGAACTTTTATCCTTGTAGCCATAAACTGGCTACCAAATATCCACCGACAAGTGGATAATCAAATTGTAGCATATTTCTACCATGTTATATTAGTCAGCAATAAACAGGAATAAACTACTGATAAATGCAATAAGAAGTGAATCTCAAAATTAGCAGAAGTGAATGAACAAAGACAAAAGTGATACAGTACACATTACTCAGTACTATTTATATGCATTTCCACAATAAACAAAACTTCTGTGATGAAGAAATAAAGTAGGTGAGGGTGGGGGGTTAGGGCAGAAGAATAGAGAATAAGATTTGACCTGAAAAGGACATGAGGGAATTTTTCTGGAAAGATAAAAATGTTCCAAATCTTGATTGAGGTGGTAAGTACATGGATGTTTACCTTTGTCAGACATCACTATACTGCGCACTTATTATCTTTAGGCTTTACTGAATGTAAATAATGCCTCAAAAGAAATTTCTTCTTTGTAAGTGACATACATTGCTGTTTCCACGGTTTTTTTTTTTTTCCCCATTCATAAGAAATTTTCCAGTGTCTTTCTAGTACGGTACAAATTTTAGAGTGTTATCTAGATTTCTTTCAATGGCTTCAAATAAACCAATATCTAAAGAAATTATGGCTTTTCTAGTAACACTGTGTTACTAATATTCACTCCATTAGAGGTAGAATACAAAAATGGCAACTTAATTTTTCATGCTGTTTCTGCAGGCCATGAAAGCATAGAGAATATCCAGGCTCAAAGTCACGTGAGGAAAGGCAAACAGCACACCTTCCAGCCCACCTACACCCCTTCAGGAACCCTCACACTCATCAGTGTAATTTCACCGGCGCTCTGCCTCGTGCCTTTCTCACACCTCATGGTTTCTCATGCTTGTGTTCTATTGGGATAGCTGAGCAGCTCTCAGGAGTCTGCCGTGTGGGGGTCTCCATGGCCAGGTGGTCACGGTCCTTCTCTGAGAATCTTGGCTCTGTGCCCCCCTATGAGTGAACAGCAATACTCAGAGGCCATCCTAACACATCTTCCAGCATCATATGGGGAGGGGGGATTCTCATTATCCGATTTCTAGTCTCCTCTCTCTAGACCTGTGGCATATGTCCACAAACTGTGTTTGTGGATTGGAGGATAATTCAAGAATATTCTTATGAGCCATTCTTACAATGTTCCAAACTGAGAGGTTTTAACTTCTGCCCTGTCTACCTTAAAGGTGCCAGACTTGCTGTTTAAGGGGAAAATTTAAGGTCCCTAAAGCTCAGCTGCTTCCCCCATAGCCTGGACCTTAGATTACTTGACTCTCGGCATCTCCACTTCCACCCTCCAGATCCATGTACTGATCCATCAGCCAAAGTGACAAAGCCTCTCCTTCTTGCCACTCTAATTTTTATCAGGGATGTGTTTGTTCCCAGTGGAACTAGAGGCATATTTAATACACAGTATCTCGTTGTTAGAAAAGCTAAACATTTGGGAAATTTTAAAGAACTCAAAAGATTAACATATTCACATTATTCTAAACTTATAAATCAGTTTTTCATATTTTGTTAATTCAATTGAAAAAGAATTCCTACTGCACACAAAATTTGGGCCAGGCAAGTCATACTGAAACTTTGTTACACTGAAATTTTTTTCTTCCTGATTTGGTGTTTTGAAGTACAAATCTTAAATGAAAATTTTCTTCGAAGGGTTACAATTTCACACATATATACCATGATTTATAGAATGATAACATATTTTTCTCAAAGAAGGACTGGATCAGGAAAATCACAAACTTTTCTATTACCTGAGAAAAACATTTTCTTTCAGATACATTTATTGACCCTGAATTAACTTATTCTCTAAAAATAAAGAGGCCCTGTTTTGGTCTCTTACTCTTCTGTATGAATGTAGAAATCAATCTCAGTTTATAACCAAACTCAAGGAACACACCCTCATAGACTAGACATATTTTAGACATTTCTACAAAATTAATCATGCATCACACTTGAAAACACTGATGTCAAAGAGAACATACACATTCTAAGGAAGTGCTTTCCTCCTGGGCTGAAATGCAACAGAATAAAGTTCAATTTAGAAGGCTGGAACTATCATCTATTATTTTTTCACCCTCACCACTGCACTGTTAAAATGGAAGATGTGGCTAATCAATTACGGCAGCTGAGGTGGAATATTGCATAGCTTGTAATCTCTGAAGCTTAAAAGGAAATCCGTTTACAAAAATTCAGAGATACATCAAAATGACAAGGGGAATAAAAGTTCCTTCATTTTCAATTAACACTACCCAGAGTTTCAGGAAGCTCTAACGTCCCTATTCCCCTTTTTCTTGCCTCTTCTATCCTCTTCCAATTTGACCATAAACATGCCATTGAGACAGAATTGATGGAATGTTTACAAAACAGATATTTTCAAGTGAAGCTAATAATAAATTTAAAGCCACAATCTACCTTTCCAAAGGGATATAAATTACAAGTAACAGAATACAAGGCACATAAGCATGCATTAAAATATATACCACAGAGTTGACAAAATCAGGGAAGATGTTGTCTAGTCAGTACTTATTAAACACATGTTACATGATAGAAAGTCTGCAAATTCCTTACAGAGCATTAATATCCTTCCACTGTCTAATTATGTACTATCTCTTTGAAAAGAGGACACAGAAAGAAAAGCATAATATTTCACATTATCCAAAATCAACAGGGAAGAAACAAGGTTTTTTAGGGTATTATTTTCTAATGAATAAATAAGCAATGGGAAGAAGACAAGGAATATATATTTTTTTCACACATACACATCCATACATTGCTTTCATTTCTTATCTGTTGTACTGTTCTGAATAATGCTGCTGCAATTGGCATGGGATTGCAGACATCCTTTGAGTATACTGGTTTGATTTCCCTGGATTTATATCCAGAAGTGGGACGGCTGGATCATATGGTGATTCTGTTTTTAGTTTTTTGAGGAACCTGCTTACTAATTTCCATAATGAAAAAGAAAGGAAATGTAGTCATTTGTTGCAACACGGATGACACTAGAGAACATTTTGCTTAGTGAAATAAACCAGGCAGCAAAAGACTGCATGATCTTGCCCATATGTGGAATCTAGAAAACTCAAATTCACACATCAGAGTAAAAAAGTATGTACCACAGGCAGAGGGAGGGAAGTGAACAGGGAAAGGAAGATGTCTGAAAAGGATACATAATTTCAGTCAGATAAGAGGAATAGTTTTAGTGATTTGTCACACTGTGGTGGCTATAGTTAATAGATTGCTTAAAGATTTTTAAGTTCCTACCATGAATAAATAAGTACATAAAGTGATGAATATCCTAGCTTGATTTACTCATTCCACGGTGAATATAAATATCATAACATCATATTGCAAACTACACACATATACAATTATAATTTGTCACTTAGAAATAAAATAAATTAACGTGATTATTTGCTGTTTTAATTCAAAAATAAGAATGTAAAATCATTCCAAGTTAAGAGAATAGTAAATAAAGCAGAATGTATAGGAAGCTTTAAAGGTGCACAATAACAGAAAGAACACTGTACTTGGAAGTGAACTTGTACTTCTGAAACTGAGAAATGGGGGGGTGAATGGATATCTATACATCATATTCAAAGTTCATATAGCACACTTAAAATGAGGAAAAATCTAGCAATGTACATATAAGTATACAAAACTAAAGGAAATGAGGGTAGGAAAGGGACACCAGGAGCCTACCTCCAGCTAGGTCACAGAAAGTAACCCTGCTGAGACCACAGTTAATCTAAGAAGGGGGCTTTCCTCCGTCTCCTCCATGAAAGGGGCTGCACCTACACTCAGCTCACCATAGGCGCCCTGGCTCCCTTCCTCAGACAGGTGCCGTTTGTTCCCACAGAATCTAGTGTTCTAGGGTCCTGGCAAAGTCTTGCCGACAGCCAACTACAGATGCCCAGTGCCAGCCTCCCAGTCATCTCCTAAAAATCTTTTAGCAATATACTAACTACAGCTACCACACTGTGCTGTTCTTGTGTTGTCCTCTAAAATGGAAAACTATGGAAGGGCAGAGTGGCCCCATGGAAACACAGATCTCTGACACATGTTCAGCAAAAAGCCTTGGCTTGCTCACTCTTTTTCTGGAATTCTGAAGCGATGGAGTGCCTACACTTCTCACCTCCTGATAGCTTGCTTTTGTAAACCTACCCTTTCCCTGGAAGACTTGCTCCTTCCTCCACGCGGTGTAAAGTACAGTTGGTCCCAGGTGCTGACGGATTACCAAGACAGCCAGAGAAACCGCTCACATGACAGGGGGAAGCTGTGTGTTGGTTGTGATCACATATGAGTGGTAAGGATGGAGGCGATGAGTATTTCCTTCTTTCTAATTTTCTGGGGGTTTTTTGTTTTGTTTTGTTTTTGTTTTTGTTTTTGAGACAGGGTCTCGCTTTGCAGTTCAGGCTGGCCCTGAGCTCAGCCTCCAACTCACATCACAGCAATCTTCCTGCCTCTGCCTCCCGAGTGCTGGGATTACAGGAATGAGCCACCACACCCGGCACTGTGGTATGTGGTACTGATTGCTGCTGGGGTGAGTCTCACGCCCAGTATGGTATGTGGTTACCGGGGAATCGAACTTGGGCCCTTGTGCTTGCAAGACAGGCACTGGAACCACTGAGCTAACTCCCCAGCCTTTCCAATTTTCTGATTTTTGAAACGCTCCACCTTCCCCACAGAATGGGGGAAGGAGCAGCTATTACCTAAAATGAACTTGCAACAACTCAGATAGTAGGTCCTCATAAGAAACAAATCTACATGGTGATTTGTTCCGCAAATAATGAGTTTTTTCTAGAGATTGAATCTATACGGCATCGATTTTAAAGGAAATTTCATCTCTCCTCTCAATTTATCACCCTAAAAGTTGCTAGAAGAGAAACTAGCCTCTGTCTCTTTAGTTTAGAGGATGACAGTCTCTGCTACAAAAGATTACTTTTTAGAAAATGGCTTACTGCATCTTTACGAGGATCCTTTCCCTCCAGGACTTTCAGGGAAAGCTCTTCTTGTGAGAAATGATAAATCAAGCTAAATAAAATATAGCCTAAAAAAGGATTTATACTTCCATTTACGAGAATGGGTAGTGGCAGTAGATGCATCAAAGTCACCTCATTTAATTCATGGGCCTAACAAGGATGGTTATCTGGCTTCTTGGCCTATAGAAAATAAAAGATGTAAAATTAGACAGGATGGAGAGGGAAGGCTCAGAGATGGAGACAGCTAGACTGGTGGTATTGAATAGACACAAATAAATGCCTGCCTGACTCAGAGGATACAAAAGAAGAGGTACCAGGAGCTACTGGACAAGTAGATACAATAATGTCAAACAAAAGTTGTAAGGTACCACTAGAACAGACAACTTAAGAAAAATGAATTTCCAGAGTTTATTTTATAAACAGAGCCTGGCACACAATTGACACTTTACAGGTGCTTATTTAATGTATATTGTGTGGAGAAATGACACAGAGCTCTAGAAAGGGATGACGTGAAATGGCCTTACAGGTGTCAATGGTACCAGTAGAAACTGTATTTTCCTTTTGGAAAGTACTGTAGCAAAACACATCAGGCCTTAAAAATGCCCATAACTTTGGACACGGAAATTTTCAGAAATCTAAGGAAATAATCTTATAACTTTAAAAAGCCTTATGCAAAAATATTTTCAACTAACAGGAATGAGTAAGCTAGGAGATCTGGCTCAGGGTCTTTCAAGAGACACAATTCAGATGCCATCTGAGGCTGTGACCATGTAAAAGCTTCACTTCCGGTTTCACTCTTGCAGCTAGAGGCAGGAGGTCCCCCAAGAGCCTCATAGTCTCATCAGCACAGCTTCTGCACAGTGACTGTACTGTAGGGACAGGACAGCGGACTTGCTGTTGGAAGCAAGGTCTGGTCAGAAAAGGAATTTCACGGCAGGCATGGCCTGGAAGGGTCTCTCTCCCTTCCAGGCTGTTCTGTTGGAACTCCACTTCCTGGTTGCCATGACGTGAGAAGCTTCTCTGCCGCATCCCTGTGCCGCAGAACCTTGTATGGAGCCAGCAGATTATAGACAGAAACATCTACAAACTGCGAAACAAAATAAACTTTTCCTCCCTTACATGGTGAGTGTTAGGTATTCTGTCCCAACAAGGGAAAGAGGGACCAAGACACCCTAGTTCCTTCCCACTTGGTATGGCGGCTGGCTTTGCTCAGAGTGAGTGGCCTGTGAGAGAGGAAGAGACACTGCATTTTATGATCGAACCTCTGGAGTGACATACCATTATTTCTCTCATAGTCTACTGGTCACACACACCTGATACAATGCAGGAAAGACACTAGGAGGCAGGGAACACTGAGGGCCTTCCTCGAGGCTATCACAAACACCACTTTTCAACCTTTAATAAGTTAATGCTTTTGTGATATGAGCATTCATGGCCAGGCATCAAGTGTCACTGATTCAGGTAACAATAACAGCTATGAGGTAGTTTTATTAAAAAATCTGCCTGGGCGTGGTGGCTCATGCAAGGAACGCGAGCCCTCATTGCTTCAAGTTTGGGGCTAGCCCCAGTTACACAGTGAGTTCAGGGCCAGCCTGAACTACAAAGTGAGATCTTGTCTCGAAAAACAAAACAAAAATCTGAACTGGACCTGATTAAGCCTTTGGTTCTCTATACTAATATACAGGAATTAGAGAGGACAAGTGAACATTTTATACAATACTATGTAAGCAAAAATATCATGCAAAAGCCATAGCACATAAATGTCAATCCAGACTGTCAGCAATATTACAAGACAAAGAACTGATTTCGTTCATAAAAAATAAATAAGAAGGGGGAAAGCTACAGATTAAAAGAGACTAAAGCACATAAAAAATTGTAATATTTGATCATTATTTCAAATAATCTTAATAACTAAATTAAGAAAAAGAAAACAGCATGAGTATAACAGCATAACCATTCATTTTAAGGGTGAGAATTCTACATACCCAATATTTTAAGAAACCACTGCAGTAGGAACATTGATTCATTCATACTGCTAACAGATGCTTACTGAGTACCTAGTATGACCAAGACATAAATACAACAGTCCTCTTTCTTCCATATGGGATAAGTTACATTCCAAGAGGTTGCTCAGATGTTTGAATCCACAGAGCACACCAAGCCTTATTTATACTATTTATTTCCCATGCATACACACTTATGATAAAGTTTAATTTATAAATTTAGCACAGTAAAAGCCCAATGATAATTAACAAAATAAAACAATTATAAGAATATACTATGACAATAGTCATGTAACACTTAAAAATTGTTCATTTCTGGAATTCTTCACTTAATATTTTTGGATCATGGTGGACCATGGGTAAATGAAATCATGGAAAGCAAAATTGTGGATAACATGGGATACTTGTAATTATCCTGGCCAAGCAGGAAAGATTGTATTATGCTTGGTATCAAATATTCAAGAAGAGACCTAAGCGCAAGCTGCAATTTAAAATTGGTATAAAAAAGATTTAGCCTCAGTAGTCTGAAATTTGACTTTAATAGAAGATATCTATGTTCATATCTTCCTTGCACTATTTAATTTTACAATACATTTTTACAAAATTTCATTTTACATTAATGATGAGCATGCCTACGCTTAACCTTTCAGGCTTTTTCTTTTCTTTTTTTTTCTTTTTTTTTTTTTTTTGAGACAAAGTCTCGCTTAGTAGTTCAGACTGGCCCTGAGCTCAGCCTCAAACATCACAGCAATCCTCCTGCCTCTGCCTCCCGAGTGCTGGCATTACAGGCGTGAGCCACCACGCCCGGCACTGTGGTATGTGGTACTGGTTGCTGCTGGGCGTGAGTCTAGTATTGTATGTGGTTACTGAGGATCAAATCCGGCTCCTCGCACTTGCAAGACAGGTGCCAGAACCACTGAGCTAAATCCCCAGCCCAACCTTTCAGGCTTTTAGTGCCAAAGTTGATCTAATTGCCTTCCTTTGGTGTGAGGAGATATTATTTCCATAGCATTTTTATTTGAAATAAGATTCAAATTTTTTCAAAGTCATTTTTTTTAAAGTATACAACAGAGGAATGTTAGCATATTCACAAAGTTGTGTAACTATTACCATTATCTAGCTCTAAAATAATTTCAGCATTGTCAAAAAGAAACTTCATGCCTATTAGTAGTTCATTCCCACCCTCTGACTGAGACCCTTGTCCTCACTCTGGGCAACCTTCTGTCTCTATGGATTTCCCTGTTTCTTATAAAGGGCATAAAACAACATCTATGTCTATTGTAACTGGCTCTTGTTTATGTAACATAATGTTTCCAAGGTCTCCCCATGTGGTATCATGTCAGTACTTCATTCCATTCATTCGTTCATTTATTGGTATCAGGGACCAAACTCAGGACCTTGCAGGCGCTGCAACCATTGAGCTAAATCCTGGGCCAGTACTCCATCCCTTTTAATGGTAAAACATAAGCCCATTGTATAGACAGCATTTGTTCACTCTTTCATCTATTTTTGTACATTCACATCATTTCTTTTATTTGAATATAAAGAAAAGTACTTCTATGCACATTATGTACAAATTTGGGGGTAGACATATGTTTTTAATTCTCTTGGGTATATACTCTAGCTAGGAGTAGAACTTCTGGGTTATACAGCTACCCTAGGTTGAACTTTTTGAGAAACTGCCCACACTTACATACATACATTTATTTAGTTAGTTATTTAGTTAGTTATAATGTAGCTGGACATGGTACATATGCCAATAATCCAAGCTATTCGGGAGGATCGTCTGACCCCATGAGTTTGAGGCCAACCAGAACAACATAGCAAGACCACATCTCAAAAACACAAAACAAAGCGAAAAAAAAAAAAATGACAGATGTTCCTCAAATTACCATGAGGCTACAACCTGCAAAAACCGTCAAAAGTGGAAAACATCCTGTCTCAAATGCTTTAGTACACCTAACCTACCAAACATTCAAGCTCAGCAACACAAGAAACTGTGGAGTATCGGTTGTTTCCCCTCCTGGCCATGTGGCTAACTGACAGCTGTGGTTCACCGTCCCTGTCCAGCATCATGAGACAGGAGCGTACTGCACAGCACTATCCCAGGAAAAGACCTAAATTCAAAATATAAAGGTAGTTTCTACTGAGTGTGTACTTATTGCTTTTCCATTACAGCAAAGTTGAAAAAACAACAAACTAAATCATTGTATTTCTAATATTAGGTATTTATTCAATAGTCAGAAAATTTCAGCTTAAATGACTCTCAACTTATACCTCATTTACACAAGTGTGTTTTTATGTCATAAGATTTACTTTTGAATGCCAACTCACTCTTACTTTTTAAATCATGGCAACATCATAGCCATTATTATGTAATATTTTATTTATATCTTATTTCTTCCAAGTTTTTAAGAATGCTTATATTTCTAAAGATACTTTTTTTTTTTTTTTTGAGACAGGGTCTCACTTTTGTAGTTCAGGCTGGACCTGATCTCAGCCTGGAACTCATAGCAATCCTTCTGCCTCTGCCTCTCAAGTTCTGGGATTACAGGCATGAGCCACTGTACCTGACACTGTGGTATGTGGTGCTGATTGCTGGTGGGCATGAATCTCCACGCCCAGTATTGTTGTTTGTGGTTACCAGGGATTGAACCCTGGCCCTTGCACTTGCAAGGCAGGTGCCAGAACCACTGAGCTAAATCTCCAGCCAATAAAGGTACTTGTTTTTTTTTTTTTTTTTTTTTTTTTTTTACATGAGATGACATTTAGAATTTACTTTGAAATAAAATAAGAACAGGAGAAGTGGATAAAAGTGTGGATAAACCAAGATGGAAAGTTGGTTAAATGTCAATAATGATCAAGATGATGTTCAAAATGTAAACTACTATAACCATTATGGAAAGTTCTGAAAAAACTAAAGCTAGAAATTCCACTTAACTCCGCTACAATCTTTCTGTGCATCATCCTGAAAGAGCCAAAGATATTCCATTACAATGAACCACGTACAGCCATGTTTACAGCAGCACAACTCACAAGAGCTAAATCACAGAAGCAACCTACCTGTCCATCAACAGATGAATGGGTACAGAAAAGGTGGTATTCATAACAACAGAGTACTACTTACTCTAGCATAAAGAATGATATACTCAAGTCATTTGTAGGAAACTAAACATACTTTGAGACTAAAGATACACGAGCTTAAATATCACATGTTTTCTTCTACATGGGAAACCCAAAATATGAATAAAGAACAAACAAAAGATAGATAATAGGAAGTAGGGTGATCGATCTTCTGTAAAAGAGAAGGGGACCGAGAGATTGAGGAACAGTTAAAGGGGATGAAGAGAATAAAGATGTACTATGTAAATGACCAACACTCCATGAGGAATGAAATCATTACATACAGCAAATGTATTAATAAAAAATAAAAGATATTGTTTTAATTTGTTCAAATTATGTACATCAAACATTCCTCATTAAAAAGTTTTAACTAGGCAATTTATAAATTTAAGCCAAATTTTAAGAAAAAGCAACTGAATATTTTTTCATTTTATCTGAAAAAAATTATTACATTATCCTTTCTGTTATAAAACACACAATATATTTCATTTGACAGACAAAAGTTTCCTTCTTTCTTTTAGTTCCACTTCTACTCGAACACATAAATTTTGTTTGTTCATTTGTTCAACACAATGGGTTTGGGGTACACATGGAGAGGTCCATCTTGTTCCACCAATGCAAAGCACATAGTCATGTAGCAAGGCCTAAGTAAAATCATTTAACACAACTTAAAACAGACTCCAACCTCACAAACTGGCTACAGAAGATCCAACTACAAAAAATGGTGCTAGAGTCAGAGGGCCCCTGGCCTGGGCCATTTGTCAGCCTGTACATCATAAAGCCCATTAGGGGCAACAGGCCCTGAAAGCATGTACTCCAGCTGACTGTAAGCCAAGCCACATATCCAGCAAGACCCCAGCAAAAGGGATACAACTGTCATTAATTACTAGGTATTACCTGTGTAATGCTGTCTTAAGTAATTCATATTTTAGGGTGGCTAAAATACGCTCAGATGTTTTGCTTGACTCAATCATCTTCGACACTGAAGATGCAGTTTAAATACCTCATCCTATTCTCATATCATGTAAGCAAGTCAGTTTTGCAGCACATCACTGGAAAAGTTATTAAATTTGGTTCCCTTAGATACAGAAAATCAGGAGTCATGAAACTACTCTCAGGAAAAGTATCCTTCTTAAAATGATCATTTACAATGGATATTCAAGATAAAATAATCAATTTAGAAGTATGAGTGGTCTACTAGATGTTTTCAAAAATATGTAATGTGAAATGCTAAAGAAAGCATCTAGATGATTCGATGAAGGCAAGTAGGTTGAAAAGTGAATGGCATGTTGTAAACTGTTCATTTTCACCGGCCAAGACCCAATCTTTCCAAGATTGGCAATTTACACAGTCATCTAGCAAATCGAAATGAAATAACTGTGATTTTAAGTCTTCAACAAACTCATTACTGGGACTTCCATACCACTCTGTGCCTTTAGAAATATAGAAAAGGAATGCTCAGTTTTGCAGTCAAGCTTTGGCTCCCCTCTCAAGCCCGAATCACCATCATCAGCCACCAGCATAGCTAATGTTTCATTTTTGCAGGCCAGGGATTTAGCTCAGTGGTTTCAGTGTCTGTCTCGCAAGCGCAAGGTCCTAAGTTTGATCCTGGGTACCACATACCACAGTGCCAGGCATGGTGGCTCACGCCTATAATCCCAGCACTCAGGAGGCAGAGGCAGGAGGATTGCTGTGAGTTCAAGGCTCAACTGGGCTACATAGTGAGATCAGGTCCAGCCTAAACTACAAAGTGGTAATTTTATATATATAAGTCCTAGTGAACTAGATGGCTGGTGGATGAAATAGAAGAAAATCTGTGTCGGGCAGGGATTTAGCTCAAGTGATACAGTGCCTATCTTGCAATCACAAGGGCTGGAGTTCAATCTCCAGTACTGCAAAAAATAAATAAATAAATAAATTTTGTTTTTAAAAAAAGGAGGTCTGTGAGTGTGAGTCACTGTGGACTACTTTCCCTCAAGCAATCAAAAAGGAAAATTGGTCCTTTCCAAAAATGCAGGCTTCATGGCGGATTCTAAAAGCCTGGTCCCGTCAAGATAGTGGGATGGGCCAATCCACACACTGGCACACAACAGTAATCCCAGCATTCAGGAGGCCGAGGCAGGAGAATCAATGCATGTTTGAAGCCAGTTCAGGAGACATAGGGAGTTCAAGGTATCGAACTACAAACATATCAATACCCAATTTCAAAAAAATAAAAATAAAAAGATGATGGAACAGAGCAAGACTTCAGGTGGGATACTCAGAACTAGAGGGAAAAACCAGAAAAAAAGATAATACTATGAAAGTATTGAGTATTTAATACTAGGAAAGTATTTAGTATTTAATTTAGAAGACCCAGGAGAGAGGTAAAACCCACTTTCAATCAGTTGTCAAGCATGGATTTTGTTGTTTCCTATTTTATTTTATTTTATTTTATTTTATTTTATTTGAGACAGGGTCTCGCTTTGTGGTTCAGGCTGGCCCTGAGCTCAGCCTCCAACTCACATCACAGCAATCCTCCTGCCTCTGCCTCCCGAGTGCTGGGATTACAGGCATGAGCCACCACGCCCGGCACTGTGGTATGTGGTACTGGTTGCTGCTGGGGTGAGTCTCCACGCCCAGTATTGTTATGTGGTTACCAGGGATTGAACCCGGGTCCTTGCGCTTGCAAGACAGGCGCCAGAACCACTGAGCTAAATCCCCGGTCCTCTTATTTTATTTTTGAACCCACTCCTGGAGAGATTCTTAGCAGGCAAAAAATCGAAAGAACTTACTGCAGCAGAAGGAGGAGGCAGATGAGGAGGAGGAAGCGCGGATCAGGTACTCCACTGTGTAGAGATAAGCACATTTTACTGACCTGTATCTAAGGTTTAGCTCCTGTAAACTGTGCTGCTATAAACATGGATATGCATAGATCACTGTGATAGGATGTCTTGCTGTTTTGGGAGGATACCTAGAAGAACAGCTGGGTTGAACAGAATTTCCAGTTTTACTTTTTTGAAGCATCTCTATACTAACTGCCATAAAGACAAATTTGAGTCTTCTGTAAGAAAACAGATGCAACTTGAGACCATACCGTTAAGTGAAATAAATGAGCTACACAAGCTTAAATATTGTATGGCATCTCTTAGATGAGAAACCCCAAATATAAATAAATTAAAGCATAAAATAAAAGATAGATAATAGGAAACACGGAGATAGATCTTTTGCAAAAGGTTATATGAAGAAGAGATGAGGGAAGAAGGGAAAGGGGATGAAAAAAGACTTGAAGTGTATTATGTCCATGTACCAACTCCACATAATTTAATCACTATGTCCTGCAGACATGTGCTAATAAAAATAAAAATGTTAAAAGTAGCTCACATGTTGTCTGCATGAAGTCACCAAATGCTCATTGTGGTCTTACTCAAACATTTAGCAATAGAGACAACGATATGCAAGAAAAGGTAATCAAATCCCTTCACACGTGTAATAAGGCACTTTGTAAAGGCGACTCGTGAGGGAGAGGAAAACCCCTCCAAGGGCACCCTGAGCCACACACCTCCTCCGAATCACTGCTGCACCATCTCAAGAGGCAGAGGCCTAGCCCTGTGCCCGCTGTCCCTCCTTCCCTCCTCTGCGGGCCGGTGGGGACAGCCTGGCCCAGGTGGCAGGCTGGAAAACATGATGACACAACCACAAAAGCTACATTTCATATTATCTCTTACGGACAGTTAGTGCCTGTCATCCAACACCTGAGAAGAACAAAGCCCAGAGGGCAGCAAGGTGAAAGAGCATTTCTATCCTGGTGTCTCATTTGCAAGGAAAAAAATAAAATATGATCTCATAAGGTGCTAAAGTATCATGGATGAAATGTGAGATGTTAAGAGTTTACAGAAAAGTGCAGAGGTCAAAAAAAAAAGAAATCAGAACTACTACAAACTGGCCAAGAGGATTTTGAAAGCATAACTTTGCTTTTGATTCATTATTTTGAACCTAAGAACACAAATATTTGGATCCACAGGAACAGAAAGCTAGTAAACACATTTTGCAAATAGTAACTATCCCACTGTTCGCTTTTTGCTTCCCAAATAGGATTTCACATTATTAAATATCCTTTCTCCTAGGACATTAAGTGACTTTATAGCTTCTAAAATGGAATGGTAATCAAGTACGAAAAAAGGCTCCACCTCCACATATGGCTCACAAGTAATAGATTCAACGCCTGGTGTTTAATGCTGCTGGTATAGAACAATAATGACACACACAAAAAATGACAAGTACAAGTTCACTATGTGCTCAATGTTGTATTACCTGTAGATTCAGATAGTTTATGTGAAGATTATTAAATTGATATGTCCATCCTACAAGATTAATCCAAAGTCTACTTAGAATGAGGCAAAATTTCTCTACATCAAAGGCCAGCAAAAGACAACCAACAGGACAAAACTTGCCTACCACCTGTTTTCCTGTAAATAAACTTTTTAGAACATAGCCACACCCACACTTACACTGTCTATAACTGCTCTCACACTGTAACATCATAGTTGAAGTAGTTGGGGCAGACTGTATGGCTTACAAAGCCTCAAATATTTACTGTTTTGGCCTATAAAGGGATGTTTGCTAACTAATGTACTAGACATTTCATTTATCTTATATCACTGTGGTGGGATAATCTAATCAGTAGGTACAATTTCAAGGTCTAATGCTGTATTTTGCTGAATTAATTAAAGGAATGGAATCAAAGGTGTTCATATAGCTTCAGCCAATTGCCTGAAAATATGGCTAATGAGTAATCTGAGCTCACCATCACTTTCTTTTCCCTCCCCTTGAATTTGAGGCAGTCCTGGGACTTCCTCTGACAGCAGATATGGTGGGAGAGGCCTGGCAGCTTCCGCTTTTACTCTCAGAGCTTTGAGTCACCATGTGAAGAGTTTGTCTCTCCGGTACGCCAGGCATGGTGGCAGTCTTGCGGAGAGACCATGGCAGAGGTCCTAGTCTCACATGGATTCCCAGTCGGATGTGCCACACAGCCAGCACTGCATGCAGAAGACTATGCAACTGACAGGATGGCGAGAATAAATCATTGCTTCAAGCCACCATGCTTCATCATCAGACAGTAATATAGGAATTCAAGTTAAGGTTTTGATGTTCCACTTGGGATTTCAAAACTTTCTTCAGGATATGTAAATATTCCTAATACACGATGACACCATTATCTTATTTCTTAAGAACAAGAAACATCATTCCATTCAGACGGCAACGTGAGCAGGCCAAAAGGAAAATGCCTTCCCCAAACTACAGGTAAGACATGGAGAATCATTTCGAGAAAAGCAAAGTCACTTGGCAACAATAAGATTAGATTTATGATAGGCTATTGAAAAGAGACTCAGGCAAATTTATCTCAACTTTATCTAAAGATAAAAATGACTTCAATAAACCACTGAAGCACACGTACCTCAAAAGGAGACTAAAATGGTCCAGCCACCACGGAGGTTCCTCAAAAAAGGAACAGAATAACCATATGACCCAGCAATCCCACTTGTGGGTATGTATCCAAAAGAACTAAAACAGCACTCGAGAGACATTCGCACACTCATGCTCACTACAGCACTAGTTACAGAAGCCAAGACATGGAAGCAACCTCCATATTTATTAATACGTGAAAGGATAAGCAAAATGTGGTGCATCCATACAAGAGAATATTATTCAGTCTTAACAAGGAAAGAAATTCTCACATATGCTACAACATGAATTACCCACATTATACTAAATGATATAAAGTAGACACAAAAAATTAAAAAATTTCATGAGTACACTTATGTGAGGGCCATGGAACAGTAAAATTCACAGGGACACAAAGGAGAATCGTGGTTGCCAGATGCTGGGGGCATCAGGGAGTGAAAAGTTGTGAAACAGGTACAAGCTTCAGTTTGGCTAAATGCACAGCAGTGATAATACACATAACACTCCTGATCTGTACCCTTTAAACTGATAACATGGTAAATTTTATGCAATAGTTTTACAATAACTACAAAATTGGTTTTTAAAAAGACTAAAAGAAAAACTCCAAAATGATTTCCGTCGCGAGCTATGACAATGGGATAATGGCTGAGTTTTTCCTTCTCTTTTTATTTGCACTTTAATGTGACTATGTCTTTTTGTTTTTAGCTTGCTTTTATATTCTGAATTGGAAACGTTACTTTCCTGTACTTTTAAAAGGAACAGGGGTTGATGGCTCAAAAATAATCACTATCTTATAATTTTTAGGAAAGGATTTTTAAAGTGTAAGTGGGATTAAATAAATAATTCAAACATAAAATAAATATAAAAACAGAAAAGCATAGCAATATTGATAAATCCAAGAGCAAGTTTCTTGAAAAAAAACATTAGAAACATTTTTGACAAATATAATCAATCAAATGGGCAGAAGAAAATGCGCATTAAATAAATTATGAGTATCAAAATAGACAAAACCACTACTAAAAACTTTTACAACTGTAAGAAATAACAAAGCACGCACAATTGTCATATATTTGAAAATCTAGGTCAGGCTTAGCAAACTTTAGCTGTAAAGAATCAAGGAATAAACATTTTCAACTTTGTGAACTATCCAATCTCTGTAGAAACAACTCAAACTCTGTAGTTTTAACATAAAAGCAATGACAGGCAATACATAAATACTTGGCTGTGGTTCTGTTTCAATAAAACTTTATTTACAAAAGCAGGCAATTTGGCCCACTGGTCTAAGTTTGCAAGTTAAATAATGAAGGTCAGGTCCCTTTTTCTATATGTTTTCCCCTAAAATTGGGCCCCCTTATCATAATGATAATCTTTGCCAATGAAGTGAAAAACCAGAGTTGTCATCTTTTTCTCTAGGTCCACTGACATAGTCACCTATAGTATTTCTTTTGTTCATTTGTTTTTATACAAGGGATCAAACTCAAGACCTTGCACTACTGAGGCAGGCACGAGAAACACCGAACTAAATCCCTAGCCAATAACACAATTTTTCCCCCCCTGGCACCAGGAATGGAACTCGGGACCTCATGCTTGCAAGGCAGGCACCACTGAACTAAATTCCTAGCCCTTAACACATTTCTAATTAGAAACCACTGATTAAATTTTCAGATTCTGGAAGTTCAGAATCCAGTAATATCTCTTCAATATTTCATAGATTATAATGCACATGCAAAAAAGAAAAAAAAAGTGCCATGAATTCTAGAGGGAAAGTAAAAATGTCTTGGCCTACTAGGACTCACAAGTACCCTATTGCCAGGCAATACCTCAAGCCCATATAAATTATGAGAAATTGTTACCCTAAAAGCCTGTGAATATAAAGGGCTTAAAAAACAATCCATCCAAATTTAAAGACCCAGTTCAAAAATGGGCTTCTGAAATGAACAGACACTCTTCAGAGGAAAAAATAAAAGCAGCTAAGAAGCATATGAAGAAATGATCAACATCACTAGTCATTTGAGAGATGCAAATGAAAACAACATTATCTCACTCCACAAAGAATGGCTGCTATCTCAGAGTTAGCCAGCAACAAATGTTGGCGAGGCTGCGGAGAAGAAGGAACCCTTCTCCACTGTTGGTGGGACTGTAGACTCGTACAACCCCTGTGGAGAACAGTTTGGAGATTCCTCAAGTAACTACGATTAGAGGTGCCATTTGACCCTGCTATTCCTCTGCTAGGTATATACACAAAAAAATTAAAAGATTCATATCACAGCGACACATGTGCACCCATGTTTATAGCAACTCAGTTTGTGATTGCTGCATTTTGGAAAGAACCAAAATGTTCATCAACTGGAGACTGGAAAAAAGAGCTATGGATCTTCTACAGAATGGAGTATTACTCTGCCCTAAAAAATGATAAGTTTGAATCATTTATACTTACATGGATGTACCTTAAAGACATCCTCATAAGTGAAATAAATAGGTCACAGATGTATAAATATCCTATCTCTTCTCTGGTCTGAGAAAATAAAGATGTAAATGAGTTCTAGAATGTATGTTACATATTGTGAAACATAAGATACTCAAAGCGAAATGGGGGGGGTGAAAGGAGAAAAACAATGCGATTATAACAAAAAAGAAAGGAAACAAAGTTTATGTATATAGGGGGTGGGTGTGGTAGGGTGGGTAGGGCTATGGGAAAAAATGAGAATTGGTACAAATTCTCATTGTTGAATGCAATCATGACGTGTATATGTAATGTACCAATAAACATTTCAATTTTAACAACAACAAAAAAAAACACCTGTGGGCTTTTGAGTTTGAGGTCTTGAAGCAAGTAGTAGAGTAAGAAATACTAAGCAGAGAACAGAAAGTGCCTTTTTTTCCTTTTTTTTTTTTTGAGACAGAGGTATACTTTGTCATTCAGGCTGGCCCTGAACTCACCGGTTGAGCCTCGAACTCACAGCAATCCTTCTGTCTCTGCCTCCTGAGTGCTGGGATGACAGATGTGAGCCACCACGCCGGCACTGTGGTATGTGGTGCTGATTGCTGCTGGGCGTGAGTCTCCACGCCCTGGACTGTTTTATGTGATAACCGGGACAGAACTCGGGACCTTGCGCTCGCGAGGCAGGCAGTGGAACCACTGAGCTAAGTTCCTGGCCCAGCAAGTGCTGCTTTTTGATACAAGTATACAGCAGTTACCTCAGTGTAGGCTGAACACTCCCCTGAAGTCGCCGGTCTGGCGGGGGCGCAGCTCAGCGTTTAGGGCCGCGCAGCTCAGCGGTTAGGGCCGCGCAGCTCAGCGGTTAGGGCCGCGCTTGCGCAGAGTGCATGAGGCCCTGTGCCGCACCCTCCAGTCGGAAAAACGTCACCAAGTAGACAGCCTCAAAACTCCTCATACGCTGAAGAAACTAGAAGTCATAAACTTCAGAAAGGGCTGTGTCCTGATGAGTTCAAAGTGAACTTGTTGAAAATTTTAAATCCTGACAAATTCTATGCCAAGAATTCAAAGTTTTAAAATAAAAACATGAGAAGTTCAGAGTTTAATTTTAGAAAACCTAAACATAATTTTTAGAGGTGATATCTCTTTGGGCCTAGCTTTTAAGAAGCACAGCACTGAACAGTTAAGTGTAAAAATGGGTAGAAGAATGATTAAATAACACTTATAGGAGAGAAGGCCAAACCACCATAATTCGTCAGAAACCGACTTGGCAAATGGAGCCCGACTTGAATTAGTTTATACATGTTGATACCTGTGGAAACAGGAGCAGTGTCCAGCTGCTACTTACACCGTGAGGTTAGAAGAATTCCAGGCTAAGGGTCACCTCTGACGTAGTTGGAGTCACCCACGCTGCTTGAGGTACACAGCAGCTCCTGACGGGGTGAGTAGCCATGTTATCCCAGGCGGACCAGGGTGAAGCCCCGCCCCCCGTCCCTTCTCTGCTCGCCTGCCCCCTACTGGTAGATTGGAAATAGAAGCAACGAGGCAAAGAAAAAAAAAATGTAGGTTGCAGAGTCTGGCGCTTAGAAAAAATAGCCTGTGCAATAATCCCTGAAACACTGGCCTCATCTGCAACCTCTATAAATTTCCTTCAGTCTAGAAGTGGTGGTGCTCCGCTTGTAATGCCTATGGTTAGGGAGGCACTAATGACTTTGTGAGACCTTATCTCAAAGTAAAATATAAAGCATGGAACTGGGAATGTAGCTTGGTGAGGAAGCCCTGGGTTCAATTCTCAGTACTAATAAATGTGCTAGCTGACTACCCCCCCCAAAAAAAACCAACCTTGATTCTCAAAATTTTCTTAAAGATCAGAGGCAAGCAAATAACTTCAGATACTTTTTTAAACAGAGATTTCTGGTGTTGAAAGGAATTCACTTCATTAATATCACTATTTTCTTGTTTGTGTTAGTTACGGTTTTGTCCCAGGTCTGATTTGGGAGGCTACTGAGCAAGTGGCCTACCATTAAACTAGCAGTATCCCCAATCCCATGGTTTGACAGTATTGAGGAGAAGGATATAATTTCCCAATAATCTGATTTCACTTTTTTTTTTCACACAAAATGCAAGATAGAGCATTACTTCTACAAATTAGCAATTCTTAGGACCGAGGATTTAGCTCAGTGCTTCCAGCACCTGCCTTGCAAGTGGAAGGGCCCTGTTTCGATCCCGGTAACCACATACAACAATGCCAGGTGTGGAGACTCACGCCCACCAGCAATCAGAACCACACACCACAGTGCCGGGCGTGGTGGCTCACGCCTGTCATCCCAGCACTCGGGAGGCAGAGGCAGGAGGATTGCTGAGGTCAGGACCACCCTGAACTACAAAGTGAGACCTTGTCTCAAAAAAATCAACAATTCTTATAGCCAAATGAAAGAATTTAAAACTAAGAGTATCTATATTATAAAATACGGATAGTGTAACTTGACATGAATGGGAAACCCTCAGGCAGCTCTTGGATTTGGTTACAAACGGGAAGCAACAGGGTGATGTTGACATTGTCCTGTTATGATCAGCTGTTCTGGGCTGAGCTCACAGGACAAAAGGCTCACACAATCTGTGGGGAAGAACATTTGTTATGAGCGAAGACTTCTTGTGCTCTAATTCACTTTTGACAGGGGATGTGTAAAGTCAAAGAGCACGTAGCTACTTACTGCTTGAGTAACAAGAGTAATTTTCTCCTGTTTACAGAAGAAAATTGGCCTTACTACAACTAAACCATTGTGTTTATCATACCGTTTCTTGGCATAGCAAAATACAGGATTTTACATTTGACCTCTCTTGAGCAAAACAAAACAAAGGCACTAGTTTGCTTTTATTGAATACTGAATTTGGGATTGGCTCAGAAATAATCTACTGTGCTGTTTGAACTTTTCTGTTTTTGAGCCAGAGTCTCGCTAAGTTGCCCAGGCTGGTCTCAAATTTGAGATTCTCCTGCCTCACCCTCCCACAGAGTGCTGGGATTACCCACATGAGCCACCATGCTCGGCTTTTTCTTTTTCCCACTCTGCTTTTAAGCATTGTAACTTTATTATTCTTTTTATTTCTGATTTCTATAAAACTACTAAATAACTACATCCATATTTTTTAAAAAAACCTTGAACCCTAGGAAGGAGAAGATGAAGAAATTTGGAGAATGTCTCAAAGAGATTTTAAGTTTCCATCATATTTTTTCCTTTAGCTCCCCATGTTATAAATCTGTTGCACCACACAACAATCCTGTATGTATATGTGTTCAATGCAGCCCTATTAGTAAGTGGGAACTTGAAACCCATCTGAATGTCAAAGGGAGTTGTAGAGTATCATGTGCTGGCTGACTACCATTCTATGCCATAGAATATGTTTATGTAAAAATGCATAATTATGTATATAGTGCACACTAGTATGTATAGATAGATATATATCTGTATAAATACACATCTACATGTATGTCATAAATGAAATGAATTTCCAGGTAGCCAGTGTGAACTGACGATACACTAGAGTCAACTTATTGTTGTCTCTGGGAAAAGGGCAGGGGACTGGAACTCAGATAATGGTTAAAGAGAAAGTCAGCCAATACAAATGTTTTCTTTCTTTATGAAACAGTAGGTGAAAACAAATATTACAAAATAATAACAAGTTCTCCATCACACAGTAATGATGTATCTTTTATTCTTCTATCTAGATTTTTGCTAATTTTTAACTTTGTAATGATTAAGCTTCATTGTGCCTTGGATTAGCTTGTGAGCCCACGGGGGATTAGTAACTTTCTGGGTGTGTCTGGGTGAAGCACAGAGGCATGGCCTTAGGGTCTGTATCTGTTCCCTGGCCCTTTCTTTCCTGGCATTGTTGCCTTGCTGTACTGCCTGGTTGCCATGGACTAAGCATCTATGTCCTCTGCATGCTGGCTCTGCCCCTTTCTGCCTTGGAGCCAGCTGTCCATCAGCTGAATCCTCTGAAACTGTGAGACAAATTAAAACTCTCCTCTTTTAAGATGTGGACATCAGGTATTATTTTATTCCAGACATAGGAAAGCTAACTAATAGAAACTTCTTACTTAAGAAAACAAAAACCAAACTTCATGTTAGCTACCCATGTTAGTTACTTAGATCCCCAAAATGGAGTTCTGTCTGTACCCATTTTCTAGCTGAACAGTAACAATACCACATAGTCCCTCGCATACTTGATGGCTTTCCAATATGCCCGAATTTCAATAATTTCAGCTAAGACAGTGAAGTCTGAACTGTTCAAAGAGACAGTAAAAGCACGTTCACCACATAAGGCATAATGTAACATTAGATATTGCAACAAATAAAACACAGTGGCTTAAAACAATGGGCGTTTATTATTGATCTACATTGTCTGATCACCTGAGGGGTTCTGATAAGCTGGGCTAGCTTTGGCTGGCCCTCAAATGCGTCTGCTCTGGTATGGCAGGGAGACTGGAAGTTTCCTGACCTAAAGCAATGTCTCTCTCATGTTGGTTGTTATCTATGCAATGAGATCAACCAGGCTCTTTGTACCTTATAACTTAACAGGTTAACTGAGATGTACTCACATTTCAGCAAGGTTCCCAGGGAGATAATCGAAGTGAGCAGTACTTCCACTGTAGTGTTTCTGCATGTACTTCTGCAGTATTTTCTTAGCCGAAGTCACAAAGGCAGGCAATATTTAAGCAAAATGCACACTACTTCTTTATTAGAGGAACTTCAAACTCATATTGGGAAGCTTAGGGAAGGGGGTGGGCATGAAACAGATAACATAGATATAAATATTTAGAAACATTTGTCATCTACCACACTGTGGTTTGTAAATCAATCCGAATGTAACTGCTTTGATCACCTTTAAGAACTACAGAAGCTGAAAGATAAGGTGAAACATTATATGTCAGAAGAGAATCTTACTAGGTTGTACATTCAATATTGTGTTTTGGGATCTTAGACTTTATGTACTGCTCAAGCACATTTAAACAGCCTTTATCTTCTCACACTAATAGCTGTGTTCCCACATAGCTCACAGATTATCTCACTTAAAATTATTTTCTGGATACTAATGGACAACTAATAGAGACTGGTAACCTGAAATTATCTCAAAAGTCACCTTTACAAAAGCGAAGACTGAGCAGTAAGTAAAGCCTGTAGGCTGGTATAATTTAGCTTGTGCCAAAGCGTATCTCTACAATGACATTAAATAATTCCACCGAAAGTTGTAAATCTAAGTGGAAAAAGTACAAATCAATAGTAAAACACAGATGAGCACTTTACTATCTAAGATTTTCATGACCTTCTGGAAGGGTGAAAACTGATGTTGGAAAGAAATTCTCAGTGTAGAGTCTGCTAAAGATTAACAGGCTCTGGTTTGCATTACTCTGAAAAATTCCTTTTTGCTGTCATTAATCTTTCTGTTTATTAACTTTTTTGCTTACATCACGGTATCAGGATATACTTTTTCCTTACGTCCTGTCTGCTGTGCATAAGAGTGTAGAAGCCACTTCTTTGAAGATCTGTCAGTCCCATGCTTAGTCAATCCCATATTTGCTCATAAAGGAAATTGTGTAAAGGCACAGAACTCAGGTTGCTGGACTTCATGTAGAGTACAAACTCACAGGAGCGACAACAGGAGCCTTGCCCTGCCTTGAACGATAATGCATGAAACAAGCCGCAAGAGTGCTGGATTAAGTAGCCTCTTACTTCTCAAAATGTGTTTTTGTGGTGTTTTTTTCTTCAGTTGTAGGAATAGATCTCAAGTCTACAAACATTCCCTTTTAAAAAATTGAGATATAATCAACAAGCCATAAAATTCATTCTTTAAAGCAGTCTCATTTGATGGCTTTTAGAATTTTCACTGAGCACTATGACAATGATGTTATCTAATTCCAGAAATGTTCCTGGAAGAAAGGTCCAGTAATTTTCTTTGTGTGTCAGGGATGGGGTGCTAGAAGTTGTGCCCAGGACTATCACAATGAGTTGCATTCCTTAGACCTTCTTGCTTCTTTATTTTGAGATAGGATCTCGCTAAGTAGCTAAGTTACTCGGGCAGGGCTTGAACTTGTGATCCTCCGGCCTCAACTCTCCAAAGTGCAGTAGTTAATGGTGTGCACTGCCATGCCTGGCTCTCTACTGGCCATCTCATTGTGGCCATCTCGATGGCGTTGCCTACTTCATTTCATATAATTGGAATCATATGATACATGTGTGGCCTTTTGTTTCTGGCTTCTTCCATGTAATTTTTTTTTTTTTTTTTTTTTTTGAGACAGGGTCTCACTTTGTGGTTCAGGCTGCTCCTGAGCTCACTATGTAACGCAGGCAAGACTCACAGCAATCCTCCTGCCTCTGCCTCCCAAGAGCTGGGATTACAGACATGAGCCGCATGCCCGGCATTGTGGTACGTGGTACTGAATGCTGGTGGGCATGAGTCTCCACACCCAGTATTGTTGTATTTGGTTACTGGGATCGAATCCAGGCCCTTGTGCTTGCAAGACAGGTGTGGGAACCACTGAGCTAAATCCTCGGCCTTCATGTGCTTTTTGATAAGTGGAAGAACTTATGAACTCAGTGTCATCAACCCAGCACAACCTTGCTTTTTCCAGGTGGAAGCCAGTTTTAGCCTAGCAATCCATCTCACAAAAGATAAAAGGCGTGAATTCCTCTCTCAGGTGCTAAGCAAACTGCTAATACTTGGGCAAAGATGAAGAGGAAGCTTACACAGCACAGTGACCCAATACAAATGCCCTCCAATCCCTTTGCAAGCCTTCTCTTTTACTGCAGCAAATCATTTATTTCTTTTCTTCTTCAGAAGCCTCTGCTACCCCCTTGAGCTATCTTTCAACTACTTGCTTAGATCATTCTCCAAATCCTTCCTTTTTCCCCCAAATGCTTCCTTTTGCAGAGATTGTGAGGACTTGTCATAAATCATTTGGCCAGCCAAAGTTACCTGACTTTCTGCCAAGGACTTTTTCTCTAACTGCCTGGAGCTGGTCCTTATTAGACGGGTGGGAGGAGGCGCAGGAAGAGAGGGAGAAAGAGTTGAGGACTGAGAATGAATAAGCAGGAGGCGGAGAAGGGCTGACTTGGAAGATTCCTAAAGGAGACTGGCCTCTCTCACT
Organism: Petromus typicus; assembly: GCA_004026965.1. Taxonomy (NCBI): domain Eukaryota; kingdom Metazoa; phylum Chordata; class Mammalia; order Rodentia; family Petromuridae; genus Petromus; species Petromus typicus. Next base: position 78,687 of record PVIR01001734.1, read on the forward strand.
GTAGTCAAGGCTATAATGAGAATAAGTGATATACCATGGGCTGGCTACAGGTGGTTCCAAGCTTTAGACCACATGCTGTCACAGAAGTATGAAGCTCCCATCACCTCTGTCATCTGGGTACCCTCAGCTCTGCTCATGTCTCCAGTGTTCTTGTAAGGTTTTCTAAGCTTTGGCTTTCTGCCTTTGTCCAGGGGCTCAGGAAGTCCCTCTAGAAACATATGCCTTGGTTTTATAGGACTCTACTGCTGGAGGCTACGTTGTCAATGGAAGCAGACAGCGAAGAGATTACAGGCCATTCTCTTCATCCCCTTTCTCCTCAGTACTCCCTACCTCTAACTCCTCCCGGAAATCAGCATTCCATTTCCATCCACGCACATGGCCAAAGGGGAGGGCAGGAAGAGAGAGAAAACAGCAACCTCTGGGCTCCAGAGAGGCTTTGCTTTGGGAACTGCACAGGGGACAGCCCAGGGCAATCGTGGTGATGCACAAGTGCCCCAGCGGGCTTTTGGTAACATTGAAAGCTCTAAAAGATTCACCATAACTGCTCCTTAACTATTAAATCCACGTCACTCCATATTGTTGTGATTTGAGTATATGCCAACAGTCCCTGATTTACAGGCTTGGTAGGCACACTGGAAACTCTGGGAACTTTAACTAGTGAGGCTACCGGGAGGCCCTTAGATTTTTCTTAGAGTGCTGTCCTTTAAAAGGTTGAAGGTAGCTGTCCTGTGATTCCATGGGAATTCTTGAGAGAGGGTTGTTATATAAGAGGCAAGTGTGCGAACTCTTCCGCCCTCTCTGCTTCCTGGACACAGATGTGATTGCTTATCCTCCTATGTGCTTCAGCCATTGCTATGGGCCATAAGGTGATGTAATCCAGGGGTGGCCCTCACCAGCCCCTGGGCTGTACTGTTTGGGCTTTAAGCCTTCAAACTAGACTAAATAAATTACTTTACTCTGTGAAGTTTGCTTGTTTTGGGTATTTCGTGATAGTGACAGAAAGAGACTTCATATATTTTTCTGATTTAAAAGATTAGTTACAAATGGTAAATAAAATTACATGAATAAATTGTGAAAAAATAAAACAAAATTAAATAATTACAGATAAAGCTAATGTTCCTGAGTTCCTGTTTACATTATTTACATAGGTATATGAATTCCTAGGTTTAATTCTGCTCTGAGTTTTTTCCTGTGCCACATTCCAATGAATTTAACTTTATAAACCAGATGTTCCTTGACGTATATAGAGATTACATCCCAAAAGATCTATTAGAGGATGAGAATATCCAAAGTGAAAAATGCACAGACCACGATAAATCTGGGACCGTGAATTGCTATTGTGTTCAAAACATCCCTCTGTAATTTCTTTAATTTTGTCCTCTTTGGTAACTTACACATATGTATTTTTATTTGAGTAAATAACTTTGTCTTTTTTGTGCTGGGAATCGATTCTAGGGATGTTTGCATGCTCAGCCTTTTTAGATGCTTTTTGTTGCATTCAGATTTGTCTCTTACTTGCTGGAAACTGAGTAGAGAATTAGTCACAGAGACTCATAGAACGGCAGACCCAGAAATGATACTCAAACTCAGTTCTGGAAATGTAGTGTGAGGGGCTACAGAAGCCCAGACGCACTGGCTCCTGTTGTCCTGGACTTGGCAGTGTTCAACAAATCAGCCTGAGGTGCCTCACATTAGAAGGCTGTTGTAACTGGCAGAGTTCACAGTTATTGTTACTGGTGTGAGGGGCTGGATCCAGTGCTCTGTGTATGATAAACACATCCTCTTCCACTGAGCTATACGGCCAGCAAGTCCGGAGTTCTTTGTAATTAGTAAAGATGCAATTCAGCTCTGACTTTCACATTTAGGGTTTTTTATGGCTTGCAGCTAGATGTCCCAAAAGCTTCATGTTCATAGGGAAGGTTTCCAGAGATTGCTGGGTCTAGGATGTGTGATAATGGGATTAAAGGTGTGTGGTAGTCTATTATCCCATTAAATGGTTGATCATAATACTGGGTGGGATAATAGGAAGCCCCACCCCGAGGTACCACCCAAAAGGTTTGTAGTCTATATTCCATAAAAGAGAAGGGGAGGCTTGCTTTGCTTCCTTCTGCCTGCCATGCCATGAGCTATTTTTCTCTGTGATGCCCCTCTGCCATGTCACCCTTCCTATAACCACTTTTAAGAATTAACCACAACTATAACCACTTTTAATTATTAATATTTGGGGGCGGGGGGATGAGACAGGAACTCACTTTGTAGTTCAGGCTGGTTCTGAACTCACTATGTAACCCACACTAGACTCAAACTCGAGGCGATCCTCCTGCCTCTACCTCCTAACTGCTGGGATTACAGGCCTGCACCACTAGGCCCAGACTTAAGTATTAATTTTGACCTTGGAAATTAGATGTACTAAGCATTAATAAATTCACTGGCATTCAGAATAGTTAGATGTTGTTAACTTTAGTAAGATTAATAAAAGGATAAAAATTTGATAAAATGCAAGATTCCACTATTATATCCATTTAGATAGATCATATCACAAGCCAGTAACTACAAGCACAACTATACATAAGAATGATCTCATGAAAGTTACTTGTGTCACTTCTGTTGCTCTAGAGCTATTACCCAGTGCTCTTTATACTTGCGATGATCCTGTCCACTTGGCGCTTACTTGATTTTATAGCTATTAAACTCCACACAATAAAACTGGGATGGTCTGTTAAATTTTCTAGGAAGTCAAAACATTTATAAGAACTTTAAAATGATTTGTAAAAGGTATAATTGAATCTTGTATGAACTTATCTCCTCTCTGGCAATGAACTCTTAGATTTCAGAATTATGAAAAACATATCCAGCTTTGATCTAGCTACAAAAACAATAAAGCCTTAAAGTAAGAACTGCCTACTCCTTTAAGACCAGAATCGAGCAAATGGCCAGGCAGATGGTGGTTCAAAACTGAAGAAATCCTAGGTGGTCACGTGGGAAGGGTAAGGAAGATAGGGAAAGCGAAAAGATCGCAGAGAACAATTTCAAACTTTCTTCCGCTCCTTTTTCCTGCCCTCTGACCTACAGAACTTGCTTATTGCCTTACCTCAACTTGGGAAAAAAATTGGGGGAAAATAGCTGTAGAATTTGAACTCTCTTGGCTTCCAACTAATCTGAACTCCAATCCTTGATTTATGTAAGATAATACCTTCCTTATGGAGCAGTCCTGAGAACAAAAGGAATCGCAGCAGAATGTACACACAAAAGGCCTCCATCTGAATCTCATTTCCTGTCCTGATTTCATGCATCCTGTCCCCTCCAACATGTGATAACCTTCATACTCGTGGTGTGGGCTGAGGACTGACGGCACGGGCAGGCCTGGAGGCCTCCACAGAAGTACAGGTCTTGGACCTCACTGCAGACTTGCTGAGGCTAGCAAGGCAACTCAGAAAGGTGAGCAGTATTGTCCCCATGGCATCTGACAACCTGTTAACCAAATCAAAGCACTTATTCACTCATTTATAGTCATGGTATCCATTCTTTGCTGTGTGATATCAGAAGTACTATGTGTATTTTTCATGTGTGATATATGGTGGTGACGTCAGTCTGGCTAAGATGGCTGGGGGCAGCATTCCAAGGGGAGGGTGAGGCTGGTTCAGTACACCACCCTACACCTCAAAGATGGTTCTCTGGGAGTTCAAAGATTGGCCTCGGTAGGATGCCCCACTATTTCCATCAACTGGAGGGAGTGCTGAAGCCAGGAGATAGTTACTTATAATTCTTGAGTTTAGCAGCTAGATTCTAGGGAATGAGGAGGTAGAGAGAGGAATATTCTCTTTTATGGGAACTGGGCAAAAACAACAATTCAATCTCCTTCAAGATGCTCTATTTGTTCCAAATGAACATCTGGAAGAATTCTGCTCTAGTATAAGATAAGCAGCAATCAGAGTTAAAAAAAAAAATCTTTCCAACTATACTGCTTTAAAAAAGCAGTATGTATAGAAAAGCAGTATGTATTAACTGGCTTATTGAGGATTCTCATATGTTTTAGGGACATAATCTTTATTTCTCCACCATACTGAATTTATTAAAACTCCCTTTGGCAATGGCTATCAAATTTCTTAAATCATCTTGGCCAGATTCCAAAACTGGTGAAGCATGTCAATGATAAAACCTATTTAAACCAACAACTAGTTAAAACAGTAGAATTACACATTCATCTCTACATGATTGGAAAATTAATTTTTGAAAATTAGCACCCTTTGCAGAATCAATGTATTTTATATATTAAAAACTAGTTAAAGTGATATACTTTCTTAATATAGAATTTAACTTAGTAAAAGCCACTGTGTATGCCTATACAAATGATATTAACTATTGTCTTCCAACAAAGACTACGCTTTCTTCATCATACTTTCAACACCTGTAAATCTGGGGCACCAGAATAAGTAGTTATCAATAAAATGTTCAGAAAAACTAGCCTTCAAAACTAACTCCTAAAGGGCAAAGGCTTAGTTAAAAAAAAAAACGGTCAAGGGGGCCGGGGAGTTAGCTCAGTGGTTCTGGCGCCTGTCTTGCAAGCGCAAGGACCCGGGTTCGATTCCCCAGTCACCACATGCTATACTGAGTGTGGAGACTCACCCCAGCAGCAACCAGTACCACATACCACAGTGGTGGGCGTGGTGGCTCACGCCTGTAATCCCAGCACTCGGGAGGCAGAGGCAGGAAGATTGCTGTGATGTGAGTTGGAGGCTGAGCTCAGGGCCAGCCTGAACTACAAAGTGAGACCAAAAAAAAAAAAACAAAAAAAACAGCCAAGGAAGGTTAATAAATTTGCTCAAATGCTTAGGGTTGATAATACCATGACAGGTAGCACCTTTGGTACAAAAATATGCTGTGGTTTCTTTTGTGTATACTGTACTGTGGAAGATTTATATAATCTGTTTCTGTTCAGAAGTGTTTATTCTTTTATTATTTTGTAAAAGACGTGGTATAAGAATCTGATGTAGAAGTTATCAAAAATTATATTTCGGTACACAATAGGAAAACACTGGCATAATGTGATACCTAATAACTCTGTGGTTTGGCAGTTGAGGAAAGAAACAAGGAAGAAAATTTGTAAGTCTTAGAAGGACTATCTAGACATTTAAATTTTTTTTTTTTTTTTTTTTTTTTAGGTTTTTTTTTGAGACAGGGTCTCGCTTTGTAATTCAGGCTGGCCCTCAGCTCAGCCTCAAATTCACATCACAATCCTCCTGCCTCTGCCTCCCGAGTGCTGGGATGACAGGCGTGAGCCACCACACCCGGCACTGTGGTATGTGGTACTGGTTGCTGCTGGGTGTGGGTATCCACACCCAGTATTGCTATGTGGTTACCGGGGAATCGAACCCGGGTCCTTGCGCTTGCAAGACAGGCGCCGGAACCACGGAGCTAACTCCCCGGCCCAACATTTAAATATTTTTACCTGAGAAATGATTTTAACTATTAGCAATATATGATAGGATGGATATTTCAACTAAGTTATTATTTAAATCCATTTACAAGGTGTATATAATCAAACACTAAACAAAGTTACAATTAAGAAATGCCTTATGGGAAGAAAACAATTTTTCATTATTAGAAAATGACTTCACTGGAAACTCTAGATATATCACTATGTAAAATGTCCTCAAAAAGGCTCATGTTCCTTTCAATGGGGACATTTAAAAAATGGACATTCTCATAAGTGAAATAAATAGGTCACAGATGTGTAAATATCGTATCTTTTCTCTGGTATGAGAACATAAAGATGTAAATGAGTTCTAGAATGTATGTCATATATTGTGAAATAGAAAATACTCAAAGTGTAACGGAGTGAAGGGGGAAAAATAGTGAGAGTATAACAAAAAAGGAAACAATATTTATGTATATAGGGGGTGGGGGTGGTAGGGTGGGTAGGGCTATGGAAAAAAATGAGAATTAAGTTGTGTCATATACTGGTACAGATTCTCATTGTTGAATGCAATCATGATGTGTATATGTAATGTACCAATAAAGATTTCAATTAAAAAAAAAAGTGGGTTCTTACAAGACAAGTGCAGGAAAAGTTTTTTCCAGGCCATGCATAATTACTAATTCAATTTTTTTTTAGCAACTCAGAACACCCTCCACTGCACCAGATTTATACAGGCACTACATAAACCAAATGGAGATAAAAACAATCATGAACTTGAATGCTGCTCCAAAGCTTAGTCTTAGCAACTAAATACAGATAACAGGATGTCTACTCAGGAGACTTAGAAGTCCTGGGTGACACTGGTCAGTGTATGCACAAGTACCTCAGACGGAACCCTTTCTAGATTTAAATGATTCTTCTGGCTCCTATTATTTATGTCAATGATCTTTCAAAACTAAGGTGAGATGAGCTGAACTACAGGACAAGACAGGAGGTGATTATAATGAATGTTGTATGGTACCGGCATCTTTTCTGAAAGTGACTTAAAATGGCCTAAAACATACAGTGAGGGGAGGCTTGCGAGAAACTAAAATGAGGATTAGAGGGTAACTGCACAGCAGTGACGGTGAGCCTTTTAGAGCCCTCAACTGATACAAACAGAACACTGTGGCACATGTACCACAGGTTCGCCACCACTGGCATGGTTTATCCATTAGCTGGATAAACTTGTGTCAGCCCAGATGGAACCACAGTGCAGCAACAAGACATCACAGAACCAAAGTAACTTCCAGTAACCACCATCTACTCATGCTGCCAGGTGAGGCAACATCAAAGAAAGGAAATAAAGGCACAAAGGTAAAACAAAATGAAATAGTCACAAGTAAAGAGGTCACCCCACGATCAAAGAGAAAAAGACAAAGCCAGCACATGACAGCTCTCTTAGTTCTTTCAATAAGACAGGCAACACTTCATTTAGATAACCAAAAATAGTATTTTATAGAAAGGGGACCATGACATTACTCACCAAAGTATCTTTGTAAAAGCTCAAACAAAACAGGCAATACTTTATTTAGATCTCCAAAAATAACATTTTATAGAGGGGGAACTGTTACAAGCAAATGTGTAACTGCAAATTTTGTTTTGCCATTAATATTGATTGACTCTAAAAGGCGTTGGGATGACTTTGTGGTTTCCAAGTACAAACCAAAATTGGTTGGGTAAAGTGGCTTAGCCTTGCAACAAAAATGAAAATAGTCTGCAAAAATATCTTCTTTAGTGCTAGCAAATAACAATGTGGCTCTCACTAACAATGATCTGCAATGTCTGCACAGTAACCTAACCTATGTACACTTGCATGGACGTTTCACTATGAACAGTGGTTCTTTGCCCATCACCACAAGTGTCCTGTAGAACAGCAAAGCTTTCTTCTGAGCATGTTCAGGCACCCAAGAAATAATTCTTAACAGAGATACTGCAGTAGGTGGGCAACTCAAACAACAGAGCCTCTCTCTGCAGAGCCCTGGGCGGGCCTGGGGTTTGTGCTCTGTCAAGAAGGCCTGCTGTCTCATTAGTTAGTTCTTCCCCTGGAACTCACAACACCAAGTCAAACAGATGAGCTGTTCCAATAGACCATCCGGATGTTAATAAATTGCCCTAGGGTTCTTGGTGCTGTAGTGTGCCTCACAAGCAGCAACATAAGCGGACTCTGGGAAGAAGTCATCATGGTATTCTGCTAAAAACCTACAAAAAGGAAAAAAAAGTGAACCCAATGGAGTATCATACGCAAGGTTGAATCCCATTAAGCAAAATACTAACTTTCAACCAACTCTAACCTTTCTGACTCTTTTTGTATTAGGGAGAGGAAATGATTATAGTCTCAATTCCTAAGCAGTGATTACTTTCACTGTACTTACCTGGCTTCAGCATTCATTATTATTCATCTGAGTGCCTTCACCCTTCAGGTATAACACAAACTAAAGTAGAGCCTACACTGCACTAGGTGGTAGTCTGGTTACTGAAATACTTCCATGAAAAACAGTCTCTCAGTATTTTCCTAGTTTTCTTTTTCCTTTCACCTATTTTTTTTCTTCTTTTCCCCCCTATTTTTCGAACTATAAAAAATGACAGCTAAGCATACTGGCACATGACTCTAATCCCATTTATTTGGGAGGCTGAGGCAGGAGGATTGCTTGCTCAAGGCCAGCTTGGACAACTTAGCAAAACCCTGTCTCAAATAACAAGGAATAGGGATGGGGATGGGGATGTTACTCAGCAGTGACAGAGCACCCCAGGTTTGATCCATACTACTAGAAAACACACACACATACACAGTCAACATACATGATTTAAGAAATGGATGTTGTTTATATGTATGAAGTTAACCAAAACTGAGCTAAGTAATTAGCAATAGCATTTAGTGTCCTAATTTGACATGCTATAAAGCATTATTGTTCTAGCTTTTAATCCCAAAGTATAAAAAGACTAACTTATATCTGAAGATATATGTTGAAACCTGACTGTACACTCAAGAATCTGCAACCCATACGACATCGTAACTCAAATTTCTGCTGATTTTGCCGTGAGGGTTTAAAACATTCCAATGTGCAGTATTAACTAGCAAGCAAATCTGTCTCATGCTGGTTTTCCTAGCTACCTCCCAAGTGTCCAAATTTTGAAGCATGTGCAACAACTTCTTTAGTGCAGGACCACATCAAAATTCACTTGAGAGTTGTCTTTTTTTCTTCTATTATTATACTGATTTTATGGCCATTATCAAGCCTAATGATACTAATTGACATCTTTGGATGTATCTTTTAAACCTGTTACTATATTTATTTGTAAATCCTTCTAAGTTGTTTTCAGAAATCCCAATCTCTACTTTGTGTTTGGAATACTTCAAAATTAGCAAGCTCTCCTGTGCTAACTTGCAGCTGTCTTTTCATATTTTCTTGGCATTATATAATTTTAGTGTACAAAATTTTATATCAGATAGTTATGGGTGTGAGGGGGAAGACAAAGGGAAGAGGGTATTTTTGAAATTTGTTTCAAATCAAAAGTTTTAAAGTTTAATTTCACTCACTGAAATTTTGTTCAAAATTCCTACAGGAAAATATCTTTTAAAACCACAAGCAAGATCTGGGTGTGGTGCCTATGCCATAATCCCAGTCACCTGAGAGGCTGAGGCATGAGGATCAACACCCTGTCTCAAGAGAGGAGAACAAAAGGGGGGATGGGAGGGAGAGAAGGAAGGTACTGGGGTATGGTTCCCTAGTAGAATGCTTGCTTTGTGTGCACAAGGATCCACGAAAACAAACCCAACCAAACACAAAAAGCACATAAGACTAATTTTTCTCCACCCTAGCAAGTCCTACTAGCTTAGTCAGGGTAGGGCCTGTCTAAAGGAAAAGGTGCTCTTTAAAGAGAAGGAAGAGATAAGGTCAGGTAGGATGGTCTCTCTAGACAAGGCAGAGTGGAGACTACCCCAAAGGCCAAGCTAAGGAAGTAGTCAGCAGATATCTGGGCAAGAGAGGGCGGGGGGGGGGCACAATGGGAGCTCCATCATGGTACGTCATGGTACGGAGGGTAAGGATGAAGGAAGAAATTCTTATGTCAAAGGTCCCAGGTCCCGTTAGATAAGAAAAGGACTGGCCTTATGAAGTGAAGAAGTTAACACCTTTCTCTGAATTCACAAATGTCAGCACAGCCTAGAGGTCAATTATCTTAATTCTAAAGTAAATCCCAAAATCTAAACCATAAAGGCTAATCTTTAAATTAGTTTATATATATGTAACAAACCCAAGTCCAATGCTGACATATTGCTGAATAAAAAAATGTAAAATTAAACTACTGCAGATCTCAATCACGTCTACTTCCGAATTTCTATTTACGAAGTTATCCAACTGCATTCTTCTAGGTCCACAAAATCTTTTTACCTCTGATTCAGAAGTTAGGAAGAAAAAGAAATACAAAAAGGAAACAAAACAAACCAAAAAACTCCTCCTACAATACCATTATAGTGAGAATCCACCATACATAAGTAATGGGACTCCTATTTCAAATCATACAGAGCTGTCCTCCATATATCTAGATGAGTTTAGAAAAGTCATACATACAACAGCAGAGGTTAGGTTTCACGGAGTAACAATATACCTCAGAAAGAGATCAAAGTGCTTCAGTAAAGCCTTCAGATTCTTCTCAGAGAAGGACATCTTTCCAAGGATTTCTGGCAGTTTCACTGCATTAAAAGTAAAGGCAAATATATCTGTAGTCAGCAGACTGACATCACAGAATACACTCTCTCAGATCATCTGGGACCCTCTGCTTCCTGTTGGGATCTGACATTAACATCCATGTTATCAAAGAAAATCTCTTACCGAACAAAGGTACAGTAGTAGTACAAATATTACAAGTTCAACTTTTATGACATTTAAGATTTAAGATGTATTCAATGCCTTCCCTTTAAAGAGGTTTCCTTTGGATGAGTTTTGTAAAAGCTCAAAATCAAAAGTATCCATATAAATTAGATATTTATAGCCTAAATCACAAGATATGCATAAGCTATCACGAATGGCTAAATTAAAGCTAACTACAAATCAGAAAGAAGAGAGCAGGGCCTGGGATTCTTACCAAACAATCGCAGCAAATGCTGCGCCCCGTAAATGGAAGAGGGTGGCGGAGGCTGGTCACCCGGAGGGTAATTGTCAGGCACAAGCTTCCACGAGAGGACCTGGAAAAGGTACAGTTTGCATGCCTTCATTATTCCCAATGGAGACACTTTCACCAGCTAAGTCATATAACAACAGATTGTATGAAGAAGAAAAAAAATAGGTATTTTTAAAAATAAACACATACTAAATGTCCATCAATTGGAGAATGGATAAAAAAGCTGTGGTTCTTCTACAGAATGGAGTATTACTCTACCATAAAAAATGATAAGTTTGAATCATTTATACTTAAATGGATGTACCTTGAGGACATCCTTATAAGTGAAATAAATAGGTCACAGTTGTGTAAATATCGTATCTTTTCTCCGGTATGAGAAAACAAACCTATAAATGAGTTCTAGAATGTATGTTATATATTGTGAAATAGAAAACACTCAAAGCGTAATGGAGTGAAGGGGGGAAAATAATGAGATTATAACAAAAAGGATGGAAACAAAGTTTATGTATATGGGGGTGGGGGTGGGAGGGCGGGCAGGGTTATGGAAAAAAATGAGAATTAAGTTGTGTCATATACTGGTACAAATTCTCATTGTTGAATGCAATCATGATGTATATATGTAATGTACCAATAAAGATTTCAATTTAAAAAAAAAAAAACACATACTTACAAATGTAAAAAAAAAAGTGAGGGGTAGAATGATTTAAAACTAGATTACAGAAATAGCTAATGACTTAATTCTCAACAGCTATTACTGATAAGTAACTGAAATTGTATTGCGCACTTAGACCTTTTTCCTTTAGAAATACTGTATTAGAAAACAAGGAAGCATTAAAGTTAACTAAAGATGTTACAAATAATATCACCATCATTTTGAGATCCTCTAGTTTCCTGGGTCAGATTTACTATGGAAACTAATATGAATCTTTATGGCCCATGAATCAACTGACTTCCAGCCTGCTATTCTTTTTTCGGCCTTTACTCTGAATTTTAGGCCTGCAGGTGGACTTGGGCTATTGTCAAAGTGATAGCTGCATTTCTATGCTCTGATAAATTTTCCCAGAAATGCTTCAGCAATCAGAGACTCTTGAGTATACTCTACTAATTTGCCTTTTTACCTCTTGAGACACGTAAGACTTAACATGGAAACAGTCACACTGAAGAACACGCTGTGAGATAAAGCAGAAGAGTGCTCCAAAAATATCGGAAATGCTGCTTAGTCAAACTGCCAAAAGGACCCTGACTGGTGATGCTGTCACACTCCAGGATGAAGGCCCTGGCTTCGCTCCAGCTCCTGCCTGGTGGGCTCCAGACTCGTCCAAAGGCTGCCTGCCCACCCGCACAGCACCCTTCCATGCAGTACAGCGCTCAGAGCAAGAACAGTTTCGGCATCTTTACACCATCCCAGAACCTAACCCAGTGTCTGTGGCTAAAGCTTGGCAAATGCTCTGACAGCGATACTTGGAGTAGGGACCATGGGTCAGTTTATAATCATCAGATGCATAAATCACACAGTGTACACGAAAGCACATCACTCAGGAAGCAAACCTGCGTAAATGAATTCTACATGTCAATGCAAAGCACCATCTTCTATTTTCAAAGTTACATTCTTATGAGAAAAAGTAGGTTTCCAGAGGAGGGATTCTCAGTGGGGAGTATATAAGGACCACTTGCAGATCTTAACTGGCATTGTCCAGATCTTCCCCTAATGCAGTGGGACACTGCACTGCAAACTGAGCCATGGGGAATTTGGATAAAGAGTCACTGTTAAACATAATGGAGGCATTTAAGGATGTGGAAATTCAGTAAGGGCTTTAGACCTTGCAAGTGCCTGCTGAACTCCACTCTTACCAAAAAGCAGCCTTCTCTACTGTGGCTTGTAGCTGTACCTGACACCACTAGATGGCAGCCTTGGGTGGAGGACCAGGGTAGAAATGGTGGTTGGCTGAATATTCAGCTTTCCTTTTAGAGAGACATGATCCCAATTAAATAAAAGTTGCAGTGTTCCCCTTTCTGAAAAAAAATGAGGATCGTAGGTCTGCTTGCATTAGAAATTTCCTAACTTACCCTCAACAATGATCATAACACAAATTGGGCTTGGTAGCTTCTATGTCTGGGGTTAGACAACCACATAGAGCCCACGGGGCCAAGGCACGCGTTCTTTTTTTTTTAGGTTTTTTGAGACAGGGTCTCGCTTTGTGATTCAGGCTGGCCCTGAGCTCAGCCTCAAACTCACATCACTGCAATCCTCCTGCCTCTGCCTCCCGAGTGCTGGGATGACAGGCGTGAGCCACCACGCCCGGCACTGTGGTATGTGGTACTGGTTGCTGCTGGGCGTGAGTCTCCACACCCAGTATTGTATGTGGTTACTGGGGAATCACATCCGGGCCCTTGCGCTTGCAAGACAGGCGCCGGAACTACTGAGCTAACTCCCCGGCCCCAACGTGTTCTTTAAAAAAAAAAAATTTCATTGTGAAAATTATCTGAAATTCGGCTCCAGCATCCATGAATGAATCGGAGGCCAGACAGCTGTGCCTGTTCATTTATGGGGATCATCCATTTTGCATTTGTGTAATAATAACAGATCTCAGGAATCTTAAAAGAGACCATATAGTATACACACTGAAAATATTTACAATTCAGCCCTTTATACAGAAATAGCTTGATGGTCCCCATCCCCATCATCAAATGTAACTCCTACACATCTCAAAAATAACAAATGGGGCCAAGGAGTTAGCTCGGTGGTTCTGGCGCCTGTCTTGCAAGTGCAAGGGCCCAGGTTCGATTCCCCAGTATCCCCAGTAACCACATACAATACTGGGTGTGGAGACTCATACCCAGCAGCAATCATCGCCACATATCACAGCACCGGGCTTGGTGGCTCACGTCTGTCATCCTAGCACTCGGGAGGCAGAAGCAGCAGGATTGCTGTGATGTGAGTTTGAGGCTGAGCTCAGGGCCAGCCTGAACCACAAAGCGAGACTCTGTCTCAAAAAAAAAGAAAGAAATGTCAACATAGGGGAAATTCACAGAATATCCTAATGTTCACACATTATCTCGGTGATCTTAAAGTCTTAAAATGCAGTTTCTTTGTCTGTGACACAGATAACAGGAAGCAAGGCTTTTCTCAAGAAGTTAACGTAACAGGTTCAAGTGTCTGGCACAGTGTTGGTACACAGCAGTCCTCAAAGGGAATGCCATGAGTATTACTGCTGGTGACAGAGCAGAATCAGATCCCCAGACCAGGGGGCAGACAAGCACTGCCTGCTGGACATACCTGACCCAACCACCGACTGTTTCTATACTGCCCAAGCGAAGCATGGATTTCATGTTTTCAAATGGTTGAAAGACAAAAGGATATTTTGTAACACATGAAAACCATTTGCTATTTGAATATTAGGGTCCACAAATTACAGTTTTATCAGAACGCAGCACATTAATTTGATTTATATATTGTCTGTTACTTTTGGAGTTGACTAATCTTAATGGATGCTACATGACTTACAAAACCCAAAATATTTACTGACTGGCTCTTAGCAAGGGCTATGCATTGATATTTGTTCTACCAAATGAAAATACAAGTACTAATGCATTTATTTCAGACAAAAGATGGTTGTTGAATATAGGGCTAAGACTCTAAATTAAATAGATATGACTCTCCTTTCACACAATAGCCATGTTCTTGAGAAATTACATGCGAAGAGAATTTTAAAAATCAAATTATATTTGGGCCGGGAAGTTAGCTCAGTGGTTCCGGCGCCTGTCTTGCAAGAGCAAGGACCCGGGTTCGATCCTCGGTAACCACATACCATACTGGGCGTGGAGACTCACACCCAGCAGCAACCAGTACCACATACCACAGTGCCGGGTGTGGTGGCTCACGCCTGTCATCCCAGCATTCGGGAGGCAGAGGCAGGAGGATTGCTGTGATGTGAGTTGGAGGCTGAGCTCAGGGCCAGCCTGAACCACAAAGCGAGACCCTGTCTCAAAAAAAAAAAAAAAAAAAAAAAATCAAATTATATTTTCAAAGCATATGGAGAGCTTTTGATTTAAAAGAATACCAGGAGGAACCTTCTCCTAGAAGGAAGAATCCTATTGCAATGTACATGATTGCCTTCTAATTTTTCTATTTTCTAAATTCAAATAGACTTCACAAGGGCCAAAGAGCAGGATCTGGTGGTTAACTGAATACTCATGTGAATTTGGAATATCCATATATACCACATGCTGAGTACCTATTTTCAGAAAACAAAAATATAATAAAACACCTTTAACAAGAACATCAACCAAAAGAAACTAGGTTTAAGTAACTACAAAAGGTAAAGGAATCACTACTGATGAATATCCAACACCTATCTCATTACCTCATTTATTTCGTTGGTTCTTCTCCCTTCAAAGCCAGCAAACACACCGCTCCCTTCCTTACTAGGAGTCAGAGGAATGGGGGAAGATGATCTGCTATGCACAGGTGTCTCTAGAAGAGAAAAAGGTAAGATTATTTGCACATGAGTTGCAAAGCAATTGCACTAAATATAAAACACAGAATATAAATTTAAAATTGGTTCTTAGACATTACTAATGTTTAATGATAAGACTTTATGCCTATGAAAAACTGTTTCTGGAATATCATTTGGTTCAAAAAGGAAAATGTCCTGACTCCTGACTCATATTACATGGATCATCCTTGAAATGTTATGCTAGGTGGAAAGGAGGCAGCCACAAAGCGTCACACACTGTGACTCCGTTTCTAAAGATTGTCCAGCACATGGCAATCTGTGGTCATGACTGCCAAGGGGGAATTGGAAATGGCTAATAGGTATGATGTTTCTTCTGGGGTGCTGAAAATGTTTTGCAGTTGATCACAGAGATGCTCATAGCTCTCTGCATGTGCTAAAAGCCACTGAACTGAACACTGAAGATGGGTGAAATGTGTGGTGTGTGGATTATGTCTTGATAAAAATGTTTAAACAGAGTGCTGCTCAACTATCACTTTACGATGGCTACTTTCTTGTGTGAATTTTCTCTCAGTAAATCAAAATGGCAAGCAAAAAACCATGCCTCAAGTTTGAGAACTTTACAAAAAAGTGTGCCTTTCATCCTTCCCGCTCTTCGCTCAACCACTACTTCTTAACCACCTACATACATGTGGTAGGATTCCATTTCTACGAAACGCCTTCAATAGGCAAATCTCTGCCAGGGAACGCAGGGAGGGGCGAACGGATGACTCTAGCTGATGCAGGTGGTGAAGAGGCCTGGAACTGGTTTGGTGATGGCTGCATAACTCGGAATACATTAGAAACCACTTCAAGTAGGTTTTTTGTACAGTCTGGATTCATCTCAAAACTGCTAAAATAAATAGCACCTGATTTTTTTCTGATACTTGAATATTCGAAAAGATTCTTTTAAAGAACAAAAACAAAACAACCTCCTAGAACTGCTCATTTTGAACACGTTATTAGGGATCTATACAACATGAGATTCTCATAATTCAATCTACTCACATGAAGTGGTAGAGAGCAAGCAGGAAGCAGCTTGGGACACAGGGCCAAGTCCTGGCTCTCCCACCACCTCACTGTGTTACCCAGGCCAGCTGCTGTATCCTTGTACAGTTCAGTTCCCTCCTCCAGAAGGTGGGTGGCCTAGCAGTGCTGGGGACACGCACATTACATCCACAGACAAGGAGGCAACACTGTGGGCCAGCCCAGACAGGGCGCAGAGCGAGAGGCAGCTCTCCGCCTGGGCTCCGGGATTGTACCTACTCTTTTCCAGATGCAGAAAAAGCTTGGGCATGCTGGAGGATGTGTCCTGCTGTCGCCGCCTGGGCTGGGGAGAAGCGCTGCTCTCGGACAGCCTGTCGAAGCTGGTGCTGTGGCGCGTGGACCGCCGCAGAGACTGCAAGGCTTCGGGCTCCGCTTTGCGCCTCTTGGGGGTGGCGGGTTCACCTGTGGTCGGCTGACTCTCCGTGGACTGTGGCGTGGACGGGTTCAGCAAAGGCGGGCTGGGAGACAGCTCCTCTTGGCTCCTAGGCAAGAAGGGCGACATCACATGACGCCAGAGTGGAGTGTCTGCAAAACCTGAGGACTTCTCAAACGGCCTCCTCAACTGGAAACCTGTTTTCCCCCCAGGAGAGCTGCGTCGCTGCAACTCAGAATGTGCGGGAAACATATACTTTCTTAGAGTCACTCAACATTTTAAACCATTTTAGTCCTCTCGAAACCTCCGCAAGGCTGGCTGGCACTAAAGATTATAATGCCTCTGTCATATTTATTGCAGCAGTGCCTCTCAAGCGGGAGCACTTTTGCTGTAAAGGGACAGCTAGGAGTGAATGGAGACAGTCTTGTCACAGCAGAGTGAAACTGGGCTCCTGCTGCCTAGTCACACAGGCGTGTCCAACCTTTTGGCTTGCCCGGGCTACACAGAGTGAAGAGAAAATTGTCGTGGGCAACTTATATAATAAAGTTAACAAATATAAGTACTCGAACTCCCTCTGTTTTTATACTTGTGATTATAACCCTGAAAGATAAAAAAGGCAAACAGCTTTAGGCAGCAGCTGAACACACCTGGGAAGACCAGGGTTGCTGTTGTTAAACACCATACATTGCACAGGGAGGCTGCCAGAATAACCCAGTCCAAAATACCGCAAGGCCGAGGATGAGAAGCCCCACCTCGTCAGGAGTAAGAACACTGTATCATCTATGTATGGCCAGGTGTGGTGGCACACCTCTGTGAACCCAGCTTCTCAGAAACATCGGGGATGTTGCTCTGTGGTAGAGCACTTGTCTAGCACGTGCAAGGCCCTAGATTTGAGCTCTATTACTTTAAAAGCGAAGAATACTATAGCATCTTATCCAAACGTAACTACTGAAGCAGCAAAGTTCCTCCTGCATACCGGGAATTTCATGATGTGGAGCAGCCATGGGGACTTCCACACACGTCCCCAGTGAGTATCAGGCTCTCAGCTGGGTTGAAACCATCAAGGGGAAAGAAGAAGATAATAAAAGGGGACAACGGAGAGGCAGGGAGAGAACCGAGAGCTGTGGAGCAGACAGGGGCGAGTGGAAAAGGTGGCCGATGCCCGGTGGAATGCCACTAGTGCATCTGGGGAAGGCTAGTGCCCTTGGACAGAGGGCAGTAGTAGATACAGGCAAATGGTAAATGGAAGAGTAGAAAGCTCAAGAACAGACTGTTATCTCAGAAACAGAAGACAGATGGGGTAGTTCTTGAGAGAGATTAACAATAAAGACTTCAGACTAGAAAACTCCCCTGTTCACAAAAGAATAAAGATCTCTTTCCTAGGAATTAAGGAGACAGATCATTTGCAAAGGGGAAGGCAACTAAGAGATGAAAGGAGAGGAGAGGGTGGGGGAGCAGAGGAGAATAAAAAGAAAATTAAGATGTGCTATGTACATTTACCAACTCTCCATGAAGATGTGATCATTACACACTCCAAATGTGTACTAATAAAAAGTAGAAATTGAAAAAAAAATAAGATAGATCTGAGCATGCTTGGCCATCGAGGAAAGAAAAGTAGTGACACAACATAGGAGGAAAAGAACCAACTTTGACTAGGCCCAAAGGTTGCTATCTCGTTAGGGACAGTCTCATTTAATCCTAATCAGCTGGAGCCTCTAACCAGAGGCTTATCCCACATCCAGATGCAAATGCAGGAGGCTCAGAAAGCCAGCTGCTTACAACTCGACCTCGGTTCTCTCTCCTGGAGTTACCACATGGGAAAATCGTTCAGAGCCATGAGGAAGTGAATGGGGACTCAGCTCACACAGGAGGAAGAAAAAGCACCAGTGTGGCCACTTGTCAATCATGTCCCTTCTCTGAACACACGGGGCTCACCACACCACACTGATCTCCAAAAAACAGCTCATTATGTCAGTACTGACATCTGAGAGTAAATGTGCAAACTAACTCACCTATTAGTGTTTGCAGCACTTTCTTTAATTGGAAGAAAAAATTTAGACGACGTCACCTTTTTATACTGAGCTTGTTCATACGGGTAGAGCAAAACCAATGGGAGAGTATAATCAAAGGTTATTCTCAGTCCATCCACCATCTCCTTACAAAGGTCAACACTAGGATTAAAAGGAAAAGATTAGAAACTCAATAAACGAGGGCACTTTCTAAATTTCCCCCAGAAAGGGGCATATTGTTAATAGGGGATGCTTCTTTAATTTAATTTCCTTTTTTTTTTTTTGGTCTCTCCTTAGGGTAGACTTCTTAAACATGATACATTATGTCTATACATACAAAGAAGGACATGAATCTACAGAGGCTAATAATAAAGACTTAAATAAACAGACCTATATTATAAAGTGCAGAAAGCATATTAGTGACCTTAAATTACCCATGTGACACAAATGAACAGGCTCAGTGCCACATGAGGAGTCCAAGCAGCCAGTGGACAGTGACTGATGGACTCCTAACCTGCTTCAACTCCAGCATTCTATCTCTCTCACTCTGGTCCTGTCAAGTCATATAAGCAAGGCAGGATATGAGGTAGGCTAATCTGACTAGAATCAAAACCTGTGTACAGTCATGCTTTCATAAAATTTTCATTGCCTTTCCTTTTTAAGGATAAAGAGTTCTGGCCTTTTAATATATCATTGCAAATACTCATCTCAGTACCAAGGGAATGCACTATCAATCCAGGCCAGATGTCCAAAGAGTTACCAAAGAAGTCACAAAAGGGATACTACTGGGCCGGGGAGTTAGCTCAGTGGTTCCGGCGCCTGTCTTGCAAGCGCAAGGGCCCGGGTTCGATTCCCCGGTAACCACATACCATACTGGGCATGGAGACTCACGCCCAGCAGCAACCAGTACCACATACCACAGTGCCGGGTGTGGTGGCTCACGCCTGTCATCCCAGCACTCGGGAGGCAGAGGCAGGAGGATTGCTGTGATGTGAGTTGGAGGCTGAGCTCAGGGCCAGCCTGAACCACAAAGTGAAACCCTGTCTCAAAAAACCTAAAAAAAAAAAGGGATACTACTTTGACATTTGATGATTCAGTGAGATAGCAACAAGCTGATCACCAAATGGTACACATAAAATTAATTCACATTAACTAAATGGAGAAAAGTATTCCATGTTATAAACCCTAATACCCAAAAAGAACCACAAGACGCCAAAAGCATCAGTACTCACTTCTTTTCTGCCGGAATATAATGCACATTCATGTTGGCATGCACCATGGCATGATGATGACGAGGCCTCTCATTGGCTGAAAAGGCTGCATTGATAGCAAAATGCTTCACATAGGATTCCAAGATAGTTATAATGTTGGTCTGGCATGGAAGTTTCACTAACTGTTAACAAAAATACAGAATCTAATGTATGCCTCCGACTGCAATATGCCATATATTCCAAGCAAGAGTGGTTGTATAGCTATCACTTTTTTTTCCCACAAGTCTCGAAAAAGTGAAGTTCTTTTTGAAACTTCTTTGGGAATCTTCTATATTCACTATGATTAAAAATCAGAATCAAGATGTGTCATGTACAAGTTCTCAATGTTATATGTGATAGTATATGTATGAAGTATATCAATAATATAAATTTAAATAAATTAAATGTATAAGCACATACATATAAATGAACATCGCTGACTCTTACTTCCTTTTACCTGTGTACAACCTGGCAATGTCTTTACCATTTTTTTTCCCCAAGTACCGGGGATCAAACTCAGGGCCTTCTACTTCTAAGATAGCCGTGGTAACGTCTGAGCTAAATCTCTGGCTCTGTCTTTACTATTCTTTAACTAAAAAATAAAGCAAAGGGAACTGTGCTTGAACAGAACTTCTTAAATAAATGTGCTCTCTCTGATCATATCCTCACTTGATTACAGTATTATTTTTTTGCGTAAATGCAATGATCATGAACCTTGGTATTAAATTAGAATAAGCTGGAGGAACCTCTGAAAATACAGGACCCTGCCAGAGCTCAATGAAATAAAGATCTCTCAACTGAAATCTAGGTTTCAAAGTTCGGAAAAGCACTACAGCACAGTGACGGTGAACCTTCTGCACCTCTCTATAACAGACGGCTGCCTGCAGCACGTGCGCCAGGGGCTCCCACACTGCTCTAGAAGATCCCCTGCGCAAATTGGTGTTTGTAGTGAATCAGAAGCATAGCATCATTGCCAGTGAACTTTTCAAACCTGATCTAGTATAAAACTGAATATGTCAATTTTATTCCTCTAAGCTTCTCAATTGTTTCACATAGAGACTGAAAACTATGGCTGAATGAAATCGCCAGCACCAATCCACGTCTTACAGGCTCTCTCCACATACCCGTTTCCTCCTGTTAATATAGTAGCAGTCATCTTCAAGCTGCTTCTTCAGAACTTCAGGGATGTCTATAGTTATTGTCCTTTCTTCCATTTCCTTTCTTGTTTGTAGCTCTAGTTCTTTCTGTAATATTGCGATTCCATTTTTAGTTATTTAAAACAATAGGAGAGTCCATGTACAAGGATGACCTACCATATGAGAGCCTGTTATGAAATGACCTGAGTTAATTCTCAACACTCACATGTTCTAAGTAAAGGTATGCAAATGGCTCAAATCAACGTGTTTTATGGCATTAACTATACTGCAAATGCTTATTTTGTTCCTTCCCCATTTAAGTTTACCACTGGGGTTTATGGTAACTTTGGAAGTAGGAAGAAGAGGCCAGCATCTGTTATGCTCCACTACAACATTTAACTATTAAAAAAAGTAGAATCCACAATTTTGTTGCAAGATAGATATAATTACAATTTATGGAAACATCTTATGGATATAAAGAGCCAGTAAAACGATCATTAGACTTGTTTTTTTTAAATAGCAAGTAACGATTTGTAACATTGGTTCAAAAATGTACTTTAGAAAATAATTCACAGCTAGAGAATTTTATCATGAAATTTTACCACTAAAATATAAGTCAGAGACAGAGTTTTTAAAGATAAAAACATTTTTATACCACTTCAGTCTTTTCTTCAATATCACTTTCTTCACTTATTTCTTCATCCTTTTCTTCGCTGCCATCAGAGGAACTGCTTATGGCTATATGAAATAAAACATCAGGCAAACTCATATTATATGCTTAGCCCACCGTTACCTTTACAAATCTTTGGATACAGTGTGCATCCTAGAATAATGAACCAGAAACCTACGTATATTATAAATGATAAATACAAATACTGTACTTTTCTAAATGACAATTTATTTTAGGTAAATATCAGTTTCAGCGGATGCAAGAATCACATGAGATAATGACCTGAAAGTGTTTCATTCGGTTCCCTACTGGTTCCTAACTGGGGCAAAGCTCAAGTGGTACCAAGAAGAGAAGAGACGGTGAGAAAGGACCCTGAGGGCACTGGCTGAGAAAGGAGCAGTCATGAGCATGATTCTGGAAAAGTCTTGTTAATGACATATTCACTTGTGTTGACTGGTACTTCACGATAGAAGGAGCACGGCTCATGTAGACACATCACGATATGATGGGGTTAAACAGTACCCAATAAACTCACTGTAAATTCAAAACCTTGTAAGTGAAAGTGTACCGAATACACCTAGTGTACTGACCATTGTATCTCACTACTTTATTTTTTTAGATTTACCCTTGTCAGTATTTGTAGCACTAATTAACTCATTTTTTTTATTTTATGGGTATATTTTATACATATATTATGATCACATTGAACATTGAGAATTTGTACCTGTACTTGACACATCTTGATTCTCATTTTCCCCTTTCCCCCACCCTCCCTTGTAGGGGAGCAGGTAGCTGTTTAGCAGTTTCCTGGGACAACCAGTTAAGCAGAACTTCTGCAGAGATGCTTATGCAGAACTCCTGAATTTCCTTATCACCAGTTCACAGGATGTTCCCTGGGCAATCTTGTTAAGTTTTGTGTTACTGAATCTTGCAAATGAGATAGGTAAACAAATACTGGGATAGGAATCAGGAAGAACTGCAAGGCCTGTCCCAGGAAATGCCCTGGCTCACCTCTTCTGTTTTTACCCCTATGCACTGCTACTTTGTATTGGCTCCATAAAAAAAGAGCTGTTGCTCTGAGGCTGTTCTCCCTGCTGGAACTCATTCCTGAGTGCCTCGGTTTCCTTGTGCACCCTGGACTTACACAGTCACTCCCGACCTCCAGCCCCTATATATGTAAGTTTTGTTCCCTTTTATTTTTTTACTACCAAACTTTTTCTTTCCATTCTTTACTTTCCCCTACCACTCTTTCCCTTTTCCTTTTGTACATTTTCTTCCTATTTCATACATTTTGGCATTTATTTATACCTTCAGTTTTGCATACTAGAGAAAAGATACAGTACTTACACATCTGTGTTCTACTCAGTTCATAAATACAAGTATATCCTCGAGGTACACCCAGTTGAATCTAAATGATTCAAATTTATCATTCTTTATGGTTGAGTAATACTTCACCACACCCACACGCACACATATACATGTATGTATCCCAAATCTTTATCCAGTCTCCTGTTGATGGGCACTTAGCATTTAGACTGTTTCCAAGATTTAGCTATCACAAACTGAGCTGCTATAAACAGGTACACACATGTCACTGTGGTATGATTCTTTTCTATCACATAGGAGGGGAATGGCAGGGTCAAATGGGACCTCGAGTCCCAGTTTTTTTTAAAGAATCTCCACACTGCTCTCCACAGTGATTGCACCAGTCTACACTCCCACTAACAGTGAAGAGTTCCTTTCTCCCCACAACTCCGCCAGCATTTCTTGTTGGTTCATTTTGTGATAGCAGCCATAGATAGAATAGTAATAGTTGGGCAAATTCATCTAACAGAAAATTTACTTTACAAGCATTAAATATATCATAATTTCTTTAAAACTCCTTAAAAGTGAAGGACAAAATGATTGCAGGGGTATGCTTGGACCAGGTACACCTTTCCTCAGTACATTCCTAAGAGGTAAAGACATCATGTTATACTGATCCAATGCACACCTGTGTTTACACCAGCGCAATTCAAAGTAGCTAAATTCTGGAAACAGCCTAGATACCCACCAAGAGACCAATGGCAAAAAACATGGTATACACACACACACACACACACACACACACAATTGAGAATTACTCAGTCAGAAGAAAAGAATGAAATCATGTCATTTGCAGAAAAATGCAAGGAACCCAAGGCTATAATGTTAGGGAAAAAAGTCAGATACATGGTTTCTCATATAAGAGAAACCTAAAAAAAAATAATAATAATAAGGTAAAATAAAAGCCCACATACTAGGAAACAAAAAGGCAGAATTTGGGAAATGAGGAAGGGGACTGGAGACAGGGAGAGGTAGAGAAGAGGGTAAAGAGATCAGAGACAATCAAGATCTGCTACATACATGCACCAATTTCCCAAACCATCATGCAATTATATAAACAAGAAGTTAAAATATTTTCCTGCCTGCAATTTCAATCAATCGTCCCTTCAATCCGGAAGTATAAAACAACTATGTAAAAGTTCTTTTAAGTGAAGAAAATGAAGTTCAGCCACTCACAGTTTTCACCATTTTCGTGTTTTTCTTCAACAGAGAAGCTTTTTAAGACAGAGTCAACACCAGGCAACCTGCACCGCTTTTTCTTTCTTCCGGTGCTTCTCCTGAAGAAGAGAACCACGACTGAAATAAATTGGGACATCAACATGGGTTTCCGGGTCAAAGTAAAATAAAATGTTCTTTAATGTCTTGAAACTTCAATTTTAAAACGTAAAAGGTGCTCTCCACTTTAGAATATTAAACAATAACTACCCTGAAAACACTTATTTGGAATACGTAGGAGCTCTTCATTAATATAATTCAAATATCAACTTAATAAACTTGGGTTCTTATTACTTTTAAACAACAAAAATTTAAAACACTAAGAAAAATGTACTGAACATTTGTATTCTTACAGGTGAGCTACAGCTTTTCTTGCCAATTTTCGCTGTAATCTACGATTTTCATCTGTATCACGAAGCACATGATCTTCAGCTGCCCATCTATCCCAGCTAATGGAACATAAAAAGAAGAGGGTGCAAAGTTCAGTATTTTGATGTCATAAGAAAAAAACCTAAACGCACCTCAAAGGAACGGAAAGGCCCATCCCCTAGTATTACTGCATTTTTAAAAACTACACATAAACTTTAATATCGCAAGGATTCAAATAAACTTAAAAAGTAATTCAGACACACAAACAATCAGGTTTTCCAAAATCACTCGTGGAAAATCTAAATATAGTGGACTTAAAAGTAATCTTTCCTCAAAAAGGCAAGCTCTGAGAGCAAAGCAAAAACAGGAAACGAAAGTTTCCTACAAGTGTTTCTAAAACTTAAGTCTGCAATGTTTTCATGCTAGAAAGAAAATCAATACTCAGTCTGGTTTAACAAGTATACTCACCTTCTGTTCCAACCATTAAAATGGATCAGATATTCTGGGATCTTTCTGCCTTTTTCGTCTTTCCCAACAATAACATCGACAATCTGAAAGCAGGAAATTTTGGCCACGAATGTCAGAACACACAGAAAACGAGAAATTAGATCAGGAAACCTAGATCATAGTGCTTTTTTAAAAGAAAAGAGCGCATTCTCTCCTTTTTTAGACCGAGAGCTGGGCTGAAACATTTTTCCTTTCAATACCATTTTCTCCGAGTGGACGCCTCAAAATAGGAAACATCCATCTATCTTCGCCGTGATTGGCCTCTGAGTTTAAAACAGCGTGAAGCTTTTTAAGCGATTGGCCAGTGTATCTGTCACTAATAAGAGCGCAAACCAAACAAGAGAGCTGCAGTCCAGAGGCCGCTGGGAACTGTAGTTTCCCCAACTCCGCTGGGGTCCACGCCAGATGGACTGTCAAGGAGACTTGGACATCTCTGCGATCTGTGTCCCCCGAGAGGACAACTGGGGCAAATGATGGGGCCTATCCACCGTGGAGAGACTCGAGTGGGGTAGGGCGGAAAGAGGAATAACAAAGATACTTAGAAGACCGAGACTTCTAAGGGAAGTAGGGAAGTAGGGATGGGGCCCAAAGGTAGAACAGAAACCGTCCGGCAGCCTAGGGGTGTCTCATAGGGCAACGATTCCCAAACTTCGCTAAGGCGCACCCGGAGCCTTCCCCAGTCTTGCTACAGTAAGTTTCACCTTGGCAACCTGAGCGTCTGGGGCTAACTACCATCCCCAGGGCGATGAAGGGCACTTTCCCTGGGAGTCTGGGAGGACCTCGGTGCCCCTTCCTACTCTCCATCCAGACTTGAGCCCAGTAAAATGTAGCTAGCTTAGTCCCACATATGCAAGCGGATGGGCAGAGGACATGATCCCGCCCTGACACGGACACATGCCACTGCCTAGGATTGTAATATCAACGCAAGGGCCTGAGGACCAAAAGCACCGGAGCAATTTTGCCCAGGGACGTGCTGGGGAGCTAGGGGAGGAGTCTACGCGCCTCAAGTCCCAAGGCAATAATCTTGCGAATCGGCAATTAACGCTGTGGACTGGAGGATGAAGACCTGAGTAAGACAGCCAGGGCATCCCGAAGGAGCCCATGCGGCGCGGAGCCTCACAGGAGGAAAAGTGTTGCAAATCAAAGAACCCAGGACACAGTCCACCTACACCACAGGCCGCTTTGCCGCCGCGGGCTCAAACTGCCGCCCAGGTCTCGCGACCGCGCGAGCTTGCGTGCGCGCGTGCGCACCGATGCCTGACGGGAAGCGGAAGCATCCAGGCCCCCTCCCTGACTCCACCCACGGCGCTCCGCGAGCGCCCCCTGCTGCCAATGCGGCTCCGCGCAGGCCAAGGAGCCCGGCCGCTCCCGGGGCTCCGCGCCGCTGTCCACCCCCGCCCCTGCCGCCCATCCCCGGGACCCCACCCGCGCCTCCTCCGTCCCTCCGCTGCGGCACCTTGGCATCGTACAGCACTCTCGCCTTGGTGGGGTCAGGCTCGAAGCACAGCACTTTCTCCCCTGAGTGGAATTTAAATTTCATGCCCTCGCTTGCGCTCATTTGCTCATCGTGGCGGAGGGCGAGGCTCCGGGGCGGGCGGAGCGCGCGCGAAGGGGGAGGGCGGGCGGGGAGGCGGTGCTCCGTGGCTAGGGGGGGCCGGGAATGGCGGAGGCTGCGGCCGCCCCGCCCTTGGCTCCTCCTCCGGCCACCCCGCGCCACTGCGGGGACCTCGAAGAAGTCGGGCGCGCGCACCCCAATGCGGGTGCGCCCCCGCCACTCCCCCCTGGGGCTCATCGAGGGCTGTGTGCGCGGACTGCGGTCTTCCGTCAGAATGTCCCTTCTGCCCCAGGGGAAATGGTCCCGCATCTTCGAAGCTGTGCCCACGTGCGCTCAGGGTCCTCACCCCGCGCGCTTGCTCTCCGGCCGGGCGGGGGGAGGGGCTCTTACCGAGAGCCCGGGGCCGGGGGGGCGGGGGGCACCGGGCGGCGGCGACTGGACGCCGACTGCCCCCGGGCGCTGCCCGCCTGCGCGCGCGCCAGCCCCGTTGGCAGAGCTGCGCCCAGAGTAGTGTGGCCACGCGAGAAGGACGCTGTGCTGCAGCTGGCTAGACACTCGCAGTGGCCTTGGGCGAGGGGAGGACTTCCCAGGCCGTGACTGGAGCACTTGGTCAGCCTCCCGGAGGACAAGCAGGTGCCAGGCGCGGAGCCCCTGAACACAGGGTGAGCAGTGTAGACAGTGAAGCAGATGGGTCCCTACAGGGTCTTTAACATCTTTAAGTGTCAGCTTGCTTTACTCCTGGAATAGCTCCCTAGTTCTCAGTCTTCAGAAAACCAAAAACTGCCCGGAGACCGGAAGTGCCTTGAAGGCTGCTGTCAACGCCTCACCTGCAACAGAAAGGATGCTCAGTGAATGCTCCGGGAACGAATGACAAGAGATGGGGGACGTGAAGGGCAGACCTCCAGAAATAGGCCGGAATGGCGTTACCTTCTTTCTCTCAGAGGAGTGGAAAGCCTTGAGCGGTGTGCTTTCTGCGGTAACCTGGGCGGGAGAGCAGCGAGGAGCCGAATCTCTGCAGTCCCGGTGAAATGCCCATTCGCCCCACTACTCTGTTCTCGCCTCCTCCCCTTTCCCACCGTCCTCTCCCGGCTTCCTCATACACGTCTGTCACATTTCAGCCTGGGCAGTGAGAGAAGGGCCCTCAGGTTTCCCAAGAATAATCATACCTGCAGGCTTCCCTCCCAGGCCACTACTTACCCTTTCTCTTGGAGTAACTGTTTCGCTGTAGAATGGGTTCTCGCTTTGGAATGTGCCCTCATTAAGATGGCAAGCTCCTTGAAGCTGGGGTTGAGGGGACATCTCATCCAGTTCACCCTTGCGTACTCATGTCACAAATATTTAATGAATGATTGAACAGGTTGCAGAATTTTTAAAGTAGAACACATAAAATTCAGTGGCCAGTTGGAAATGACAAAAGGGAGGGAACGAAGAGTCTTGGGTGACATCCAGGTTGTGTGGTATAAAGAGGTGGTCTAGTGAGCTCCACTGGCCAGGATAAGGGCCAGGAGGAACCAAAAAGGTAAGAGAGCCTGTGCCTAAGGTGAAAAGATGCAGACAGTGGAGCTAGAATCACGATCCCCTCTCCGGGCTGTGGCTTATCACAGAGGATGACAGTGTCTCCCCGAAATGGCGCAGGCAGCTCCGAAGCACAGGAGAAGGCATGTCATGTGTATACCGTAATCAAACTATTGCCCTTTTGATTTCTCTTACCTGTGAATGGAGAGTTCTATACCTGACTGTTTTCTCCTCAGGGCAAGTGTTTGCAAGGCTTTCTTTTCTTTCTCCATTCCCACCCTTGAACACTTGTCTCCTTTGCCTTCTAAAATACTCAAAGTGAAATAGGGTGAAGGGGTCAATAACGAGGGGGAAAATAATGAGAGTACAACAAAATAGAAAGGAAACAAAGCTTATGTATATAGGGCGGGGATCATAGGGTAAGTAGGGGTATGGGAAAAAATGAGAATTAAGTTGTATCATATACTGGTACAAAGTCTCATTGTTGAGTGCAATCATGATGTGTATATGTAATGTACCAATAAAGATTTCAAATTTAAAAAAAAGAAAAACCCAAGGATGTCAAAGCCTTCAGGAGCTTAAAAGCTACAAATGTAGCCAATGGCAGCACATTTGCAGCCTCTCCCCACGGGACGATTTGTGGAAAGGATTTCTCTATCTTTAACGCAATGTGCATTCTTTGCCCTGTGGAGAATAAAAGTTTAAGAATATGGTGAATCCTGGGATCCATCCTCTGCGACCTAGTCTCAGGAATTGTCACTTCCTAGCTTGTGACCTTGGGCAAGTGATTAATCTCTCTACAATGCAGTTGTATGCTTAAAATGAGGATAATAGTGGTGTCTACCACATATGGTTGTTTTAGGAATAAGTCTATCCACTCTACTACCTCGTATATAAGTGCTGGATAAATGTTTACATTCATGTTAGGCATATCCATGGTCCCCTATTTATTAATGCAATAAATACTTATTGGAGCTCTTTTGTACTGGGTGCTGGACATACAAGATAGGACACATACGTTACTCTGGGATTCCATAGGGTACAATTAAGGTAATAGTCACAGAGCCAGCAAATTGGACAATATGCATACCGAGATAAAGTTGGTGTGTAACAGAGAAGGCACAATGTCTTTTATCTCCTTAGGAGGAGGGTCAGTGTCAGAGGAAGATCCAGACAGGAAGTTGCTTTTGAGCTGAAATTTTTAAAGGAGTTTCTTCATTTTTCATGTTTTGTGAGGGGTGAGTTTAAGGCAGCTACCAGATCCCTCATAGCAAAATCTCTTTTACTTTTCACTGCAGGTCACCTCACGGGATGACTGACCTAGGATGATCCAATTAGCTTTGTCTCCGGTCTATATTTCTGCTGTCACAGCCCGTTTTCTTTTCTTTTCTTCCTTGCTGTACTGAGGAGTAAACTCGGGCTCTTATGCTTGCAATGTATGCTCGGTACCATTTGTGCTAAACCCCCGGACCTCTTTTTTTTTTTTCTTTTTGGAGATAGATTCTTTATATGTTGCTCAGACTGGCCTTGAGCACCTCGGCTCAAGGGCTCCCCTGGCCTCAGCCTTCTGTATAGCTGTGATTCTAGGCAAGCACAGTCCTGCGCGGCAGCAGAGACCTAATTTTGTGTTTACTCTTCCACATTCTGCGTAGACTTTCCACTGGGAGGGACCCTTTCGTGAAACTTGACTAGGTTGATCCAGTAGAATTTATTTCCTAACATTCGTAACAGCTGCTTGCATTTTAGAATACACTGTTGCCAGTCACTGGAATTTTGTTTCCAAAGCTTCAAAGTAACGTGAGCAGGGAGGAAGGTCTGAGAAAAGCCCAGCTAAACCAATCACAACAATCCTTTTTTTCTTGCAGTGATTGGTTAGGATATGACACGTGATACATTCCCAGCCAATAAGCTGTTTTCTAATGGAGAGACAATTTAGAGCGAGGAAGTTTCTGGAAAAAAATCCTTGGCTGCTTTCTCCTCAAAACCTAGGAATGGCTAAAGTCTCCCCTTCCTCACCGGCACGAATGTCTGCCCAGAAATGTGAATAGGTGTCACCACCATTTTGGCACTACCTCGGCGCTGGTCGATGTCACTGACACTTTGAGGATGAGAGAGCCCAAAGGTAGGGCCTGCTCCCAGGGTCGCGAATACATTGTTGCGCCCCGCTGCACTGAATTACCCAGTCCTGGACCTAACTCCAGGCTTCCTGCTGTGCGGAATAATCTACTCGCAGGCACCCCCAAACATCCTGATCCTAGCTTCTCTGCAGTTGTAGAGGGCTGCCGGCATCCAGAATGCTCTGTACTGCTAATTTGGGTGACATCAGTAGGATAGGCCTTAAACAGTGAGAAGGCGGCTTTATATGAATGTACAGACAAAGTGGAAGGTGCGTTTAAAATACTGTATCATGAGCGGAGGATTGAGCTCAGTGGTTCGGAGCCTGTCTCGCAAGTGCAAGGTTCAGAGTTCAATCCGCGGTGCCATCAAGAAAGAAAATAAAGTAAAATACTTTATCACCATGTATGCAGAGTAAACACTATTTGAGAAAGAAAGTAAACCTCATCCCCCACTTTTTTTTTTTTCTTTGTTTTTTGAGACAGGGACTCCTTTGTAGTTCAGGCTGGCTCTGAATTCACTATATAACCCAGGCTGGCCTTGAACTTAGTGATTTTGCCGCTGCCTCCCAACTGCTGGAATTACAGGCATGCACCACCGTGCGCGGCTTTTTTTTTTTTTTAAACTATATTTTTATTTTATTTATTTGTTTTTATTTTTGGGGTACCGGGCATTAACTCGGGACCATGCATTTGTGAAGTAGGCTCTGGAACCACTGAGCTAAATCCTCAGCCCTTGTCTCCTACTTTTGATACAGCTTCATTCTTCAGGCATACTACCCTGCAAGCCAATCTCAGCTGATATAGTTTCAACTGAAAATATATTTTAGTTTTTGGAATGTCTGCTTTACAAACAAATACTATATAAATGAACTTTGGGGCCAATCTATTTATAAAATTAAGAACAATTTATGATTTTACAACCATGTAACTATACAATTAGATATTTTTATTTTTCTCTTTGATATTATGCAAATAGACAGTCCAAGAATGTATTTTGTGGTTAATGAATATTCTGATACAGTTTTCAGGGATGGCCCAGGAATGCAGCTGAGTGGTGCAGTCACCTGCATGGCGAGTACATGGTCCTGAGTTCAGATTCCAGGAAAAAAAAAAAAGTCACAGGGTTATCCTTACAACATATCCAGGCGTACTGGTATACTGCTGTAATACCAACTACCAGAGAAACAGGTGGGAGGATGGCGAGTTCGAGTCCAGACTAGGCAATCTAGTGAGACCTTATCTTGAAATAAAAAGGACCGAGTGTGTACCTCAGTGGCAAAGTGCCTGCATAGCATGTACAAGGCTCTGGGTTCAGTCCCCAATACCAGAAAAAAAAAAGTCGCAGTGCTTCTTGATCTTTGTTTCCATTTTTCAATTGGGAATGAGTTTCATTGCTTTTTGGTACCCAATGTTAATTCCACAAATATAGAGTTGTAGTTTCAAGGTAGAAACAATACCTCTACATTTCAGTTCTATTATGATGAAAGGGTTACAGATAATACACATCAATGCTCTCCAAACCAAGGCTACTAGCAAATACTTGTTGAACTTGAGCGGAGAATTTATTTTTCGTTTCAGGAGGGGAGAAGGTGTGTCACAAGAGGGCCAGTCAGTGAGGGAGGTTAAAAAAGGCTTATTGGAAGACAGGGTTTTGTTTAGGTGCTGGGAGGGTTTTGCTCTGGATTGGCTGCTGTCGGGGAGAGGTGAGGAATTTTATGCTTGCACATTTGAGTACATCTCCCCCAGGAGGAAGAAACTGGAGTTGCTAAGGAACAGCAGTTTCTCATAATTGCCTGAAGGGCCTGCTTTGGATTTTGTAGTTTGGAGATGAGTTGTGTTTTGTCTTGTGTTTAGGTGTGACTGTAGAGTGGTCTTGTTTCTGCTTTGATCCATTATTCTCCCTAAGTGGTATTGTCTGATATTCTGGGACAGTGTGCAAGAAAACAGCCAGGCCCAGATGTGACTGCCTGTCCATTTCTTGGATGGTGCTTGTTTTGTTGTTCTGTTTTTCTTTTTTCCCCTCAATGGTCAGAGTCTGTAGAGTGTTTACTATGTGAGAGGCACTGTGCTGAGTACTTTGCCCATTCAGATCAACTGGTTCTCACAACCTTGTGAGACAGTGCTGAAATGCAGAAACTGGGAATTGAATTGCTAATCAAGTTGTCCCAAACTGGAGTGTGTGAGTTTAGGCTGAAGATGATGTTCTTAGTCATTCCTTTCACAAACCATGCGGTTGTGCTTTGGGCAGTAAGTCTCAGGACTCAAATCACTGTCACTTTATAAATAGCAAGAGTATTAATATATGTCATGTCTGCCTTAGAAGCCAATCATAAGTGTGAACCAAATTATAGCAGCATTATGTATATTATAAAACCACTTAAAATTAAGTTGTAAAAAATGTATTGATGTGTAAAAGCTGCTAATTATTTGGTCATAACAAGCAAAGCACATGACAATTTGGGTCACCAGCAGAACTTTGTAAAGCTGCAAGTTGGACTCCTTGAATTGAAATATCCAAGAATTGATGCTTTCAAGTAGTCTAAGCCTAGTGTTCTCTGAGAAGTAGACCAAGGAGGTACTTGTCAGACTTGGCTGTTATATGATCAAGAGCATTAATGCCAACACTCTGGACATAATTGGATCCTAATGGATGCAGATCTGTGAGCTGTAGTTATTTAACAGGCTCACGTGACACTATATTTAATTACAGTTGGTTTTTTTGAAGATGGATGATTATTGATGACAAGCTTGAGTAAAGCCATTTGGAGTATAAAATTTGTCCCTAGTGACAAGTTCAGAAAACGGTTTTTGGTCCTTAAACTGTTTATTCAATATTGAGTGTTCAATCTGAGGCTTGCTCTGAGTTAAAGCACCAGATAATGATAGCAGCTATTTATCAAGTGGCTACATACCAGATTTTGCAGTTATCACTTCAATTAACCCTACAAACATCCCTCCGGGGAAGTTCTTATTATTTTCACTTAAAAAAAATTAAGGCTCAGAAATCTTATGGGGCTTGTAGAAGGTAGTCCATAATCACACAGCACAACAGTGAGTTATTTTCCAAGATCATTCTAGTTCCCTGTCTTGCTTTCTCAGTTTACTTGTCAGCATCCTGACGAGTTTTACCAGCTTAGAAAGAGGCTTGTAAAACTCTAAAGCGGTTTCCAGTAGCTGTTTCTTTATACTGTCATGTAATCTGCACTCTGTGCACCTGTGACATATCAAATTAGCACTAGCACAGGGAGCAGGATTTGCATAAAAAAGGACACCGAGTGTGCAGTCATACAGGCATTTTAGTCTTCAATCTTCATAGTACTGAGAGTTTATCAGCTATAAAAGCCAGATTACAAGGGTACAGTCCTGATTTCAGGGACATTTACAGAAAATATGTTTTAAAAGGTTCAAAATAGCAAATCAGTGTTCTGAAAGGCTGACTTAACAGCCTCCAAATGCCTCTCAAATTTTAAAGCCTACTTAAAGTTTGGTGTAAAAGTTTTAAGGGGAATATTGAATGTCTTCCTCATCTGAAATACGCTGTAGTGAACACATATGATGTTTCTGATTAGGATGATTGTATACTTGATTGATTTAATATGAAATGACTACAGTGAGTCCACAATTTAAGAATGAATATTCAAGCCCTGAGCTTTCACAGGTCCAAACAACCTGCATTATGGACATTAATAGACGTAAAGAAATTGTGGAAGTAGCTCACATGTCTGCTGGACAGTGTGCTGGCTATGCTGCTGTGTGCCCACTGTACAGTGAGCAAGTGTCAGGGACTTACTATATTTTGTGTGTGTGTATGGTTTTGTTATACTTTATATTGTATATTTGTGTCAAAGGTGAATGAGGCTTACTTTGTTGAACTTAGGTATGAATCCAACTTGTGAACGTTTTCCTGGAATGAAACTCATTTGTAAGTCAGGGCACTTAACTGTATTATGAATAATGAAACTGCTATGAATTGTACATTACAAATTACTGGGGAACTTTGGAGAACAAAATATACATAAGTTATAAGTTATGTTAAACATATTCTAGAAATTATGTTTCTTGATCACGTAAATACACATATTCCAGTTTCTGAATCTTGAAAATAGTTTTTTTTTTCTTTTTTAGTTTAATCATACATGAAAAATGGCTTTTGGCCCCAGGAGTTACTATATTGTATGTATGTATGTATGTATTATTTTGAGGAAAGGGTCTCCCTTTGTATCTCAGGCTAGCCCTGAGCTCAACCTCAAATTCACAGCAGTCCTCCTGCCTCTACCTCCTGCGTGCTGGGATTGCAGCCTGAGCCACCACGCCTGGCACTGTGATGTGTGGTACTGATTGCTGATGGGTGTGAGTCTCCACATCGTTGTTGTTGTATGTGGGTACTGAGGATTGAACCTGGGCCCTTGTGCTTGCAAGGCAGGCACCAGAACCACTGAGCTAAATTCTCGGCCCTTTATGTATTTATTTATTTTTCATACCAGGAATTGAACTCAGAAAATACACTTGCAAGGCAGGCACAGCTCCACTGAGCTACAACCCTGGTCTTACTTTATTTTTTAAATTTTTGAAGATGAAATGGTAAAGAGAATCACGTTACACTAGATATTTATTATTGGTTTTTATTTCTCTGAGGAATCATGGCTATGTATTATTTCCTTTTTATTTAAGTATATGACTGATGTTTATAATGGATGTTGTTGACATTGTTTTTAAAACAGTCTCGTAAATATTGCCATGTTAGCGGTTAATGGATCGATAATTAATTATTAAATGGCCAAGTGAAAAATTGTTGGTTTACTCTTTTATACACTTGGGTTGCATATGATAAAACCTAGACTAAGAATGACAAAAGTAATCGAAAACGATTTTGTAGTCTATTTTTCAATTATTAATGATCATCTACAAATGTGATATTTTTAAAACTTTCTGATGTCTAGGGTTTTTCAGTGTCCCGGAGTCAGTCTCCAATCTTATTCCGTCTATTCACACATTATTCCCCAATGAGAACGGCCATTCATGATGATTCGGAAGTATCGTCAGATCGTTAGATCTTTTTTTCATGCCACACAAACCACTGTACATTATGGTCATCACTGTTGTGTGGAATGTATAGTAGTAATCATATTTAATCTGCTGGCAAGATTTTCTGTCTTTTTTCTGGTAGCGGATCTTCCCTTCTAGCTATGGAAAGTTGTACACAGGTCTTACACCTGGCTTAAGGTAAAAATTTCACAAAAGAAAAATCACCCGTGGTAGGGTCCAAGTCCAAAAGAATCGTTCCCTGTTCATGGTTCTTGGACACAACAAGAAAGCAACTCAGGGCGAAAGAAAGTAGCTAATGTTTCAAATGTTATTTGCAGCTAAGAACGAGGATAATCCATCTACTGAATGTCTGCTTATGTGGCCACTTTTTATAGGTAGTAAAAAGACAGTTAAGCCATTATTTTAGATATTTTTAACAAAGCTTGAAACAAAATCAATTTTTTCTCGAGATTTGCACATTTATCTTTTCATTATATTGCCTTCCAATACTAGTTAAATAATTAAGAAAATAAATATTAGGTATACTGAGCTTTCTAATCGCATTCTGAGTTTACAGATAATTTTGTGAAAGTTATACACACCAGCTTGACATGTGTGTACTGCACTATAAATATTAGTATATTGCAGAAGGAGGCTATAAAAGATTGCGAAATGGGCCAGGGATATAGCACCTGCCTGGCAAGTGCAAGGTCCTGAATTTGATCCCCAGTACTGAGAGAGAAAAAAATAAAGATTATGAAAGACCATTTCTTGGAAAGGAAAAGAATTATTACAGAAGTGGCTAAAATTTGAATATACATCCGCCTTTCTTCACTCAGTACTTGGTCTCACTGTATTGGAACAAAGTGGTGCCTAGTGAATCTGATTATTGATCATTCTGCATTTAGTTACAAAATGTATAGTTAATATAGTATATGCTTTTACTCTAGCTACTTAATAGATCCTGATGTTTGTCTTCCCTTCTATGAAGACATGTAGTTAAACTTTGGAAGGTTTCACAAACAAGATATAAATCATAGGCTTTATAGGTATGGAGATGAAAGGAGTCTAAACTTCTGTTAATTTGGATCATCATTAATTGGATGCTTTGCATTATTTGTCATAGAGGTGGTGGCTTACTTATTTTTCTCATCACTGAGATACAAGACCTGACACTCACAACTTGATGAAAGATTTACTTTGGCTTACAGTTTGTCAAGGTTTCAGTCTGTAGTCAGCTGGTTCCAAGGCCTGGCAGCGTGGCAGAGGAGCATAACAAAAGAGAAACAGCTCAGGGAATGGCAACACAGAGCAGACCATGGTCAAGGAGAAAAGAGGGAGGGTGATAGACCCTCCAGGCCATGCTCCCAGTGACCCTCCTCCTCCTCTAACTAGGCGTGGTCTCTTAACTTCACAGTCATCTGTAATCTCTTCAGTGAGTCAGTCCACTAATGAGTATCATGCCTTTATGATCTGATTATGTCCCAATGCCCCACCTTTAAGCATATGAGGTTTGGGAGATATCTAGATATAAACTATAACAGTCTGCCTCTGGCTTCCCCAAAACTTATGCATATTATCTATTCAAAATGCATTTAGTCCATCTCTAAGAGTTGTCAAAGTTCTATCAGTTTCAGCATTGCTGAAAAGCCCAAGTTCAAAGTCTACTCTGCAGTTTAAAGCAGGCTCATACTTGTGAAGCCCTGTCAAAATGAAAACGAAGTTATGTACTTCCAACATAGAATGGCACAGGATAAACGTTCTCATTCCAAAAGGCATAAATAGAGGAATGGAAAGGAATGGCACAAAAACAAGACTGAAATCCAGGGGAGCACACATTAAATCCCATACCATAGTTCCATGTCAAGCACCTAGCGCAATCTATGGCAAGATGCGAACTGCGAAAGGCTTGTGTGGCCTTGTCCCTGCAACATTGCTGATAGCAGTTATAGCCCTTGTGGCTTCAACCTTGGGCTAGCTTTCTCACTGCCTGCTGCTTTCCTCGGGTGGTCCATATTCCTGGCTGTTGGGGGGGGGG